>CAUYLG010024661.1:0-134973 GCA_963573385.1 Cacajao melanocephalus
GAATACTATGCAGCCATAAAAAACGATGAGTTCATGTCCTTTGTAGGGACATGGATGAATCTGGAAACCATCATTCCCGGCAAACTGACACAAGAACAGAAAATCAAACACCACATGTTCTTACTCATAGGTGGGTGTTGAACAATGAGAACACATGGACACAGGGAGGGGAGCATCACACACTGGGGTCTGTTGCAGGGGTAGGGCTAGAAGAGGGACAGCGAGGGGTGGGGAGGTTGGGGAGGGATAATATGGGGAGAAATGCCAGATGTAGGTGATGGGGGGATGGAAGCAGAAAACCACATTGCCGTGTGTGTACCTATGCAATAATCCTGCATGATCTGCACATGTACCCCAGAACCTAAAGTACAATAAAAAATAAAAATAAAAATGAATGGATGAGTTCATGTCCGTTGTAGGGACATGGATGAAGTTGAAAACCATCATTCTCAGCAAAGTAACACAAGAACAGAAAACCATACACTGTATGTTCTCACTTATAAGTGGGAGTTGAACAATGAGAACACATGGACACAGAGAGGGGAACATCACACACAGTGGACTGTTGGGGCATGGGGGGCTAGAGGAGGGATAGAATTAGGAGAAATACCTAATGTAGATGACGAGTTGATGGGTGCAGGAAACCACCATGGCATGTGTATACCTATGTAAAAAACCTACATGTTCTGCATATGTACCGCAGAACTTAAAGTATAATAATTTAAAAAAAAAAACAGGCAAAGGATATAAAATGGCAACACAGAAGAAATACAGATGGCCAAAAAATACATGAAATGATGTTCAACCTCACTAGTACTCAAAGAAATGCAAAGTGAAAGGAGATTTTTTTCAGTCTTCACATTGTGTGAGATTAAAAAGATCAACAATATCTGAAATTGGTGACGAAGAATATGGAGAAATTGTCATTACTAATGGGAAGGTAAATTGTGATAGTCATTCTGGCATCTCTATTAAGGTAAACTGTGATAGCCTTTCTAGCAGGCACTATTAAAACCACAGATGTGCAAACCAAACTCTGAAACAGCAACTTTACTACTTTGAATTTATATGACAAAATTGCTCACAGTGATATGCAGAGATGTTAAGTACAAGAAGGTACATTGCACCAGTATTTAATAATGTAAAAATAATCAGAAATAATGTAAAAATTCATCAACAAAGATTGGATTAAAGAAATATTACAACCATAAAATAGAATACTATGCTATTACTTATAAGAATAAAATACACAGGGAGGGGAGAATCACACATGGGGCCTGTTGGGGGTTGGGGACAAGGGGAGGGAGAGCATTAGGACAAATACCTAATGCATGCGGTGCTTAAAACCTAGATGATGGATTGATAGGTGTAGCAAACCACCATGATACACGTATGCCTATGTGACAAACCTGTACTTTCTGCACATGTATCCCAGAACTTAAAGTGAAATTAAAAAAAAAAGAATGAAATAACTAAATGTATACTGGCAAGAAAAGATCTTTAGACATATAGTTCAGTAAAAAGTATTCTGAAGAATAGCAAAAAAGAAAAAAAAATTGGCAAAGACATGAATAGACATTTCTCTAAAGAAGACATACAAATAGTCAACAGGGATATGAAAAAATGCTCAATATCACTAATCTCCAGGAAAATGCAAATCAAGATGACAATGAGATATCATCTTGATGAACAGATAAGGAAAATGTGATATACATATACAATGGAATAATATTGTCAGAAAATGAATAAAATCATGTCATTTGCAGCATCATAAATGGAACTGGAGGATCATTATGTTAAACGAAATAAGCTTAGTAAAGAAAGACAAATATTGCATGTTCTCACTCAAATGTGGAAGCTACAAAAGTTGATCTCATGGAAGTGAGAATAGAATGATAGACACGAGAGCCTAAGAAGGGTGTATTGGTTGGGGGTTAGGAGGAATTAAGAGATATTGATTAATGAGTATAGACATACTAGTTAGAATGAATAAGTTCTTATCTTTGATAGCAGAGTAAGGTGACTATTATTAAGAATAATGTATTGCATACTTCAAAACATCAAGAAGAGGGGATTTTCCCAACACATAGAAATTATAAATACAGCCCGGTGCAGTGGCTTGTGCTTGTTATCCCAGCGCTTTGGGAGGCTAAGGCAGGTGGATCACTTCTAGGTCCTTTGGGAGGCCAAGGCAGGTGGTTCAGACCAGCCTGGCCACCATGGTGAAATCCCATCTCTACTAAAAATACAAAAATTCACTGGGCATAGTGGCACGTGTCTGTAATCCTAGCTACTTGGGAGGATGAGGCAGGAGAATTGCTTGAACCCAGGAGGCAGAGGTTGCAGTGAGCTGAAATTGTGCCATGCACTACTGCTCTCAAGCCTGGGGGACAGAGTGAGATTCTGTCAAAGAAACAGGAGGGGAAGGGAGGGACAGAAAGAGAGAAAAAGAGAGAGAGAGAGAGGAGGAAGAAGGAGGAGGAAAGAATACTCGAGGTGATGGATACCCTAAATATCCTGGTTTAATCATTACAAATTCTATGTATATAACAAAATATCACATGTACCCCACATAAATATGTTCAAATATGTATTGACTAAAAATACAAAAAGTTGTTTATAACATAAGACATGGAAATGCAAATGAAGACTATAATATAAGAACACTGTATTCTTACTGGAATAGCTAAAATGAAAATGACTATAAAAAATCAAGTGTCAGCAAGGAATTTAACAATTAGAACTAATATATTGCTTATAGTAATGTACATTTTTACATCTACTTAGGAAAACTATTTGGTTCTAGCTATTAATCTGAATAAATGAGTACCCTACTTAAAAAAACAAACTCAAATCTTATTCTCATATATTCCAAATATTAGTTTATCTTCTAGACTATAGGGTCTTTGAGGGAGCCTTGAATAGACCTGTACAGATCTTATATATCAGGAAATATTCATTTAAAAAATAAATACATTTTCTTTGACCAAATGATTTAAAGTTTTCAACATGGAAATATGAATAATAATTTTCACAGAATTACATCCTTTGATTGAGGAAAAATAACCCAATTCAAACAGAAAAAAAAATAACATATTTTAAAGACGACTATTTAAATCAATGTCAGCATTCACTATTTAGGCTTCTAATTCTTTATCTATTTAAGAATTACCTGATATGTACCAAATATTGTCCTTAGTTTTAGTCACCCTCTGACAGACAAGATAAATATGATGCTTGCCATCAGCAAGCTTTTCCTCTAGTAGGAAGATACTGAACAAGCAGGTATAGTTACACTGAGTCTTATGGAGTCTTTGAAAGCTGGCAGAAGTGGAGGAAGATGACCCAGTTGGTACAATATTGTATGAAGGTGGTGGCTGAATTAGGAGAGGAGTAATGAAAATGAAGGTAAGTCAATAAATGCAAAATATATTTGTATGGTAGAATTAACAGGACTTGGCAACCGATTACAGGTAGGGAATAAAAAAGGAGGAATCCAAGACAATGCCGTTTTCTGGCCTGAGCAGTTGAATATGTCATAAGATGCTAAGAGAAAGGGAAGGTTGGATGAGAAGTAGACCTGATGGTGTATTAGTCCCTTTTCACACTGCTGATAAAGACATATCCGAGACTGAGTAATTTATAAAGAAAAAAGAGGTTTAATGAACTCAGAGTTCCACATGGCTGGGGAGGCTTCACAATCATGGCAGAAGGCAAAAGGCATGTCTTACATGGTGGCAGGCAAAAAGAGAATGAGAGAGCCAAGTAAAAGAGGAAACCCCTTATAAAATCTTGATGAACAGATAAGGAAAATGTGATATACATATACAATGGAATAATATTGTCTCATGACTCATTTGCTACCAGGAGAACAATATGGGGGAAACTGCCCCCATGATTCAAGTGCCTCCCACTGGGTCCCTCCCAGAACACAACTTAAAAATTACTCTTCTACCTCTACTTGTCTCTTTCTACTTTGTTTATGTTATAGTTAAGTACAAATCAAATTCTGTTGAGAAATTTTTTACTATTAATATACTTTTTAACTGAATCCTTTGAATCAAGAGTTACAAAGGACCCTGGCTGAAGGACAGGTTTGAATCACAGTTGTAGCAAACACTCTTCAGTTCAAGGTGATTACTTAAAGTTGTACATTGATGGCAGTACATTCATAGGGAAGCAGCTAACAAAAGCTCAATTTTCCTCTTTGTTCCTTTCAGGACAGTCCCCATGAGAGCAGCTGTTCTCTTATTAATACTGTTAAATGTTAGCAATAAACCTCTCTGGAATTATACTCAATAAGAAGGTGACGTAGAAGAAAGTTTGTACCAAATAAATTTGCGTAGATTAGAGTCTGCAGGTGGTCTAAAACATGCCTGTATTGAGAGCCAAATTGTTCACTACTGGAACCTTTTGAAAGGAGAACAAAGAGCCTTTCATTGCTCAAATTCTAAATGCAGCTTAGTACTTCATTAGAAACCTCTTAGTTCGCTGTAGGAATCTTTCAGATTTAATTATGAGGTGGGGTAAAAACCTTCTTCTCCTAGGATACCATATTGAAACATTTTATTCTGTGTTTCCTGGGACATCTCCAAGTTTTACAAACTACAGAAGTTATCTGTGCTTATTTATTTTTTTCTGAAACCTAAGTATTAGGTGAAGTCAAGGTAACCATCTTAGCCAATATGAACTCTGAAATTAAAATTACTGAGAGCCAAAAGCATTGAAGTTAAAAATTAAGAAACCTAGTTTTCCTTTCTGGTTCTACAACCTTGGGATGTTATTTAAATTTCTTAGCCTTAGTTTAATCTTTTGTAAAGTGAGGCAGCTTAACTGTTAAGGATCGATTCCCCCTTCATTTCTAAAATTCCATTACTCTATGTGACCAATATTTAGTAAATAATACTAATGCTGCTCCATATTTATCATTTTCTTGGCTGTAAAGAAATACTTTAAAGATAAGATTTCCAAAGCTACAGTATCAAATCATTGTGAATGGGATATTTTTCAATTTTAATAAAATGTGGTCAGTTAACTTTTGGAAGGCATTAGCAAGCAATCCAAAAAACTCTCATTCCTGCTTTAGTGAACTTGATAAAAATGGGAAGGTATGACAACTCAACACTATAGAACAGAAAGAAACGGAATATGTGGCTATAGAATTTGCTGCTAAAGATTAGGTTGACAAGCTGAGCCTGTTAAATCTCCTGGCCTGGGTCCTTCAATTCCCAATGCCTGGTTCTGCATGTCTGTATTTTCCATGTGTTTGAGTTCAAACAGCAGTAAGTCAGGGCCCCTGGGAACAAAGCTTTTCCAGAGGCTAAGCCGACAATACTTTCATTCAGTGGAAAAACTGTCTCATTCTTAGCAAGACCGTAAACTACCTGGCTCTTTGAAATGAAAACAAATAAAAACAGAAAACTCATACATGTTTATTAAATGAAAAAAAAATTAATAAATAACTCATGAATTCCAAGTCTTGGTTTCTGGCTCTGAATCTCAAGGTCAATATAAACTTTCTAATGAAAGCCTTTTGATTTGAATCAGATAAATAAAATAAAATTACTTTGACGTAGAATATTGAAGAAAAACAACATTTATTTCCCCCATTCTGTAAAAAAATTAACAGATTGGCCAGATCTGACCTGAGGCTCAATTTGCAAAAATCTACCTCATCAGTTCATAATTGATAATGACTTCTTTATGTTTTTTTATGTGTGCCTACAACAGGGTACTTGTGGCAAAATGGATCAGTACAAGGTTAATCTCCTTACAAGACAGATGGAATGAACCAAGTTGTGCATTTTCCTGACTGCTATAAAAATAGGCACAAAATGATCAGCATGTCTTTCATTGGTCGTATTTTTGGTAAGCACTTTGAGAATACTAAGATTGTACTTTATCTGTAAAGGTAGACAGAAATCACATACTGTGTTCTTAGGAACACAGGAATAGTATTTGTGCAATGTCATTGGATGGGTCTGGGTTTTTACTAATTATGCTATTAGTCACTATTTGTTTCATGACAGGATAAACAGGAGAGTAGATTTAGAGGCTTAAAGAAAAATGATTTTATAGTCGATTAAGCTAAATAGGTTAGATTGGCCACATGATGCACTCCAGCCAATTACCAGCTGTGATAGGTTCTCATTGTCACTGTTGCTACCGCCCTGGTCCACAGTCACGGTCATCTCTCACTTGGATAATTTCAACAGTCTCCTAACTGATCCCCCTATGTCTACTCTTGCTCCCTTCCCAACCACAGCATATTCTCAATAGAGCAGCTGAAGCAGTCCAGTTAAAATGTGAGTTGAGTCTACCAACTCTTCTGTTCAAGACCAGTGACAACTTCCCATCTTACTCAGAGTAAAAGCCAAAACCCTTACCATGACCTATAGAGTCCTACCTTCCAAGCTTGTACAGGCTGACTTATTTGTTGTTGCTATTGTTTTGCTGTGTTTTCTTTTAGGCTTTTAGCATCTGAAACTATGGTTTTCAATTTCTGTCTCTAGTGATAAGCAGAAAAGAGGGATGAGGAAGGCGCTTTGTTGGCCCAACCAGAAACAGAAACTAAGGACCCATGACTGTATTCTCTTCCTTGGACACCTTGGCTCCCCACTGCCTCTGTCTTGCTGCTCCAGCTATCTCAGTTCTCCTGCTGCTCCCTGAACACCCCACCCAATGCACACCTCAGGACCTTTGCACAGGTTGCTTTCTCCTCTCCTTGGAATCCTCTTTCCTCTCCTTGGAATCCTCCTTTCCCTTGGAATCCCAGGGAGCATCCCCTTAATTCTTGCAGGTCTTTTCTTCCCATTAAAAAAAAAATTCCCTTGTTTACATCTTTCCTATCCCTGGTTATCTTATCTAAAAATTTAACCTATCTCTATAATATTTCACATCTCCCTCCTTTTATTTTTACTCTCATATTTATCAGTATTTATCACTACAGTAAATATTACTGTATCTAACATACTGTAGACATACTGACTTGTTTTGTTTTGCTTAGTGTCTACTGATCCCAGTAGAATATACTTCTGTAAGGGCAAGGAATTTTTTTGTGTGTTTTCTTTCCCCCACAGCTCTATCTCTAGTACCTAGAAAGATGCCTGGCACAGAGCAGGTTCTCAATCAATGTCTGTTGAATGAACAAATGAATACTACCTCCTATTCACATGGAGTTCCCCTAACCAAGCCAGTAAAAGCCTATGATTGGTCTTTATAGTAACTGAAATTCCTCTCACTTTTAAATCACTAAGATACCCTGAAGAATAGACTTCAACTTTTTTTTTTAACTTCATGATGGAGAAGATATCTTTGTATGATATATATTATTATTATAGATTCCATAGTCTGGAATTTCTAGTGTTATAATACTGGGGAAGGGAGCTATCCATAATCAAACTTGGCAAATGATATATAGACTTGAAGTACTGTATTTCATAAGAAGCATAAAATTCATCTAAAGTAAGAAAGTAATTAAGAGAAAACACATTAGAACTAGATTTTAGAACTTACTTGGAGATTCATTATTTTCACAGGTTTCCTCTTCATGTGGTGCTGTTGCTTCTTCCTCCTCTTCTTCTGGGTCATCAGTATCTCCTGATTCATCGCTGTCTTCCACCCATTTTCCTGGCATTAATCCTGCTGAATCATAGGAGTTGCACAGAGGCCCCACAATGTGAGAGATGAAGGATTCCTGAAGATTGGCCAGCTGAGGAGCAGAACGATCCATGAAGGGGCTTATGGGTAACCCAAGACTGGCCTCTTCATCACCCTAGAAATACAATACAAGTCAAGTCAACATTCACTTGGCATCTGAAATTTGTAAATCAGCAAAACCCCAGACATTAATGCACAAATTTCTTTACTTGACAGCTAAAGGATCTTACCTCAATCGCTAGGATTCCTATAGAAAGACTTTGTTACTAATTAATACTTTTGTGATCCTGAGGTTTTTGCTTTTTATCAAGGAGAAATACAGAAAGTCTAAAGTCTAATATAGATGATATTTTTATCACAAAAGTCAGTGTCTTTTATATGAGAATATAAATGCATTAAAATGTAATGGTGAGGCCAGGCACAGTGGCTCATGCCTGTAATCCCAGCACTTTGGGAGGCAGAGGTGTGTGAGTTATGAGGTAAGGAGTTCGAGACCTGACTGGCCAATATGGTGAAACCCCCATCTCTACTATACATACAAAAAAATTAGCTGGGTATATTGGCAGACACCTGTAATCCCAGCTACTCAGAAGGCTGAGGCAGGAGAATTGCTTGAACCCAGGAGGTGGAGGTTGCAGTTAGCCGAGACTATGTCCTGCACTCCAGCTGGGTGACAGAGTGAGACTCCATCCAAAAAAAAAAAAAAAAAAAAAAAAAAGCAATGGTGAGAATAATTATTTAAAAATAAATAAATGTAGCCTAAATTCATTTTGTGCCTTGGCTACCAGAAAGCTTAAAAGAATTTATTGCTCAATTCAAGGGGTTACCTTATCCCAGATTTTGTTTGAATTATTAATATATCTTCTGTGATTGTGTGGTTTCTGATATTCTTATTTATCTATATGTTTAATAATATTACTGTATAAATGTTTTATTTTGAAGTGTTTCAAATCTTTGTGAGTGGAAAAAAAAGGAGATTTTCAACCAGAAGTTACCTAGCAAAATTAATAAAGGAAATATCCCAAAATATCAGCAACAATTATGCCTAAGAAGTGGTATTACAATACATGAATTTTCCCTTTACTTTACATTTTTCTGCATTTCCATATTTGAGGAATGATAGTAATAAATTCTTTTCTTAAGAAAGGCAATACCTTATTTTTTAAAAGTACAAACCTTTCATTCTGCATATGAATCCTACTTATAATAATTATAAAAATTCATTCTAATCTCTGTTTAAATATGTCCAGAGACAATTTATTACTATTAATAAGATGTCTCAGCCTATTTTTGGACACCTTTAACAATATAAGTTTCTTTTTGACATTAACCTGAAATCTACTTCCCAGTAACTTCTATAGACTGGTTATAGTCACACCTTTTTTAGGGCAGTAGAGAGGGATCTAACTTTTTTTAATGAATCAGATCATGTGCTAAGTATGTTATATAATTTATCTTCTTTAATCTCCACAGCAATGTTATGATTAACCTATTTCTAAATTAGTTTGTCACTCCTTTAAATATCAGAATACAGTTATATTTCCCCCAGAGAAAATATCTTTTCTTCACGTGCTTTTCTGTCACTTATTTCTGTCCTTTATGCATGCTTCTTCACCTCCACATTCTTTTTAAGAGTAGTTCATGGTACCAAATAGGAAGGTGCAAGTGCAATCTGATTGGTGTAGGCTAATGTCAGGAGGATCACTCCTGGCTTGTGTAATTGTGGTAGCTTTTTTAATAGTCTGCTAACTCTCACATTATCATGTCAAATGAAATGCCTATTTCCTTTTAGCTTATTCATATACTATTGTTATTAATTTTTCTTACAAAAGTGAACTTAATCTGATATGCATATATATTTGAACTACCATATACATATAAACTATTCCATATATATTTAAACTACCTTCCATGATAATAAATAAACTTTTTTAGGAAGGTAAGTGAACTTAATGTGATATGCATATACATTTAAACTACCATATACATATAAACTACTCCATATACATTTAAACTACCTCTGTGATAATAAATAAATCTATAAAAGATCAGTATTTCAAGGATCTTCCTAATGTCTGACAACTTTCTCACTATTTTCTTCCCCCCAAATGCTTGCAAATAACTTTATCACAGAGGGTTATATTATATTTTAGTCAAATTTTTACACATCACTTTTTATCTCCTAATCAAAATTGACCAATGCATTTTCTGATCAAAGTATGAATATAAAATAGAGAGATCATACTTTCACAGCCATTAGAAGCTTTGAGCAATTCATGAGCAACCTGTAAGTATAGACTGAGATATCTTAAACAGTTGTCAGTTACCTGTTCATAAAATTCATTGACAATACCATCTGTCCACTGAAGATGAAGTTCTTTACATTTAGCTGGACCATTGATATCAGCCAACTTTATACACATTTGACAAACCAGTAGACGATCATTTTCATTGGTCCAATCTATTCCAACATCATCATTCACCTAGTTGAGACAAAGTTAAAATATGTTTTGCTTCAATAAAAACAAAAGTTGAACAGAAGAGAAAACAAAAGAACATTTATTGTCTTCATATTATATAGAGATCATAATACCAAATAATTGGGAACTTCTAGCTATTTTAAAATGTTATTGGCCTATGTAAATTAATGGTAACAATAGTTCATCAAAAAAGTAAAATAATAAATTATGGATAAAGTAATAATTATGGGTGACAGGGTGAGTATAGACAAAAATAATTTAGTCATACATTTTAAAATAACTAAAAGAACATAAATGGATTGTTTATAACCCAATGAATAAATGTTTGAGGTGACAGATACCACACTAACTCTGTTATGACTATTATGCATTACATGAATTTATTAATGTAACCCGTAAATAGAAACACTATGTACCTACAAAAATAAAAATTTTTTAAATCATTAATTATTGTATTAGCAACAGATGCTTTTTAAAACTGGCATATATAATCAATTACTTTTGTTTTTTATTTTTTTGAGATAGTGTCTCACTCTGTCTCTCAGGCTGGAGTGCCGTGGTGCAGTCTTGGCTCACTGCAACTTGCACCTCTTGGGTTCAAACAATCTTCCTGCCTCAGCTCCCCAAGTAAGTGGGACTACAGGTGTGTGCCACCACATCTGGCTAATTTTTGTATTTTTAGTAGAGATGGGGTTTTGCCATGTTAGCCAGATTGGTCTCGAACTTCTGGCCTCAAGTGTTCCACCTGCCTCAGCCTCCCAAAGGGTTGGGATTATAGGCCTGAGCCATTGCACTGGGCCTTATTATCAATTACTATTAAAATAATATAGTTACAAATCATAAAAATTTTCATAACAATATTTGGACATTTACTTTTGAGGTATAAAATTTTGCTGCAACTTTTGTTCTGTACTACTGCCAGATAATTTATATAAATATGCCACAGAGAAGAGAAAAAATTAAATGAAACCAAAACCACAATGACAGAATGTGTTATTCCTCTGTAGCACAAAGCATAATGTATAAAGACTGGATCTTAACTTCTTGGGCATCTAGAATCAGATCAATATGTATATGTGAGCTTCTGGTTAAACATCTTATTGCATTCCATTTTCACATTTGACATGTTTTGTTCAACAGTTTGCTTCCATGATATCTTTCAATGTGTCTATAAAATGAAGACTGGTACAACTCTACTTACCTTGCTATTAAATTTGGCTACAAAGTCAAAGTGTTTCTTCAGGTCAGTGGCCAAAATTGCTTCAATGACGAGGAAACGGAAATGCTTAAATTCCACATGGTCAAGGTTAACTAAGAAGTTATACTCTGGCCGGGACATGAAAAGATTCCATGCAGCAGCTGCGTGATGATTCTCCAAAACTGAACGATCGTTATATAGCACCGCCTAGGCAAATAAGAGAGTTAAGAGTTCAACTTTTTAAGAAAATAATCACAAAAGTTATGAGAATATGCAATGCTTCTGAAATTGCTTTTTATTCATACAAAAAAGAAATGTAATCATGTGACTCCGCTTATTAAGAATCAATTATTACTATATAATGACTCTATTATTTTTCTTGATTAAATTTGCCTTTTTTTGTAAGATTAATTCCTTTCCTTGAAACTTTAGCAGAAACTCTTGTGAGGGGGCACTAGCCTATCTTAATAGATACTTAAAAAATTTTTTTTCTTTAGATTTCTTTGTAGGGTACAGGACTTTAAACATCAAAAAGATATACACATAGAAAAGAAAGAGGAGGGAGGAAGAAAAAGAAAAAAATTACATTTATATATATATGTAAATACAATTATACCAATACCTCAAGAGGTAACTAGGTTACTTTCTGTATCTGGCATATGCATTACCTCCTCTTAAACACATCTAGCTATTAAAAATAAATGGAATCCCCAAAGTGCCTATGATTCAAAACATTCCCACTCCACTCTACAGGAAATACCACATCTTATCTAGTATTTGAAGATATAAAATGACATTTACTTGTTTGAAATTCTCTGATAATGCAGAGAGAAGTTTTATTAGAGAATGTTTTTTTAAAAAAGAAACTGCCTACAAAATGCCTAAACACTAATTTGCAAGAGAGCCTATGGAGAAAAAAACAGACATAAGGACAAAAAGAAAACACTAAGCACTGAACATTAATATTGAGGTATATAAAAATGTAGACATGTAGAAAAATCTGAATGGCAAATTATCCTGGCCAGTGGATTTTTGCCTGTCTTTAAAAAAAATAATTCTGGTGTATGAAAGACAAGTGGAAAAAAGATAGACAATCAAGAAAAAATTATCAGATAATTTTTATTGTATGTAGATCCAAGGAAAACTATAGAACAGATCATAAGATCAGCTGTGGAAAGGGATACCAGTGGGAGAGAGGAGGCAAAGAAGAGAACAGAAAAGTAATATAGAATGAAATTGGCCTCTAGATCTTGTAGAAGAACAGAGGATCTCAGAATGTTTAGTAACTTGGGTTCAGCCAATTAAATAAATAAGGGGCTATATTTGATTGTATAAATGGACATGTTTAGATACTTAGTGATGAATTTTTTACTTAGATTGAATTATACACCAGGATGAAATTTAAATTTATTCACTGCTTTTAGAATCTATGTTTAGGCAAAAAAAATTTCCTCCAATGAAACAAATTGATGTTAAAATTCTACCATCCTGTAGATACGTCACAAGAATCATAATTGTTATAATGAATATATTTCAAAGGAATGATCTTTATATACAAAGAAGCCTTACATTCTTAGAAGTCCAAGAAATACTGGGTTCTCTAATCTTTTCAGAAAGGGGCTTTTGTATAGGTTGCCTTTTGTTTGAAGGGGTCCATTAACACGAATTCAAGTAGATTTTCTTCCTAAGAAGACAACTGAGAAATGATTTCCATGGATAATGAAGTTGTATGCCTGCCATTAGTATCTTGGAAGAATCCATGGTTTCTTTTCAGAATGAAGAATTCATGGTTTTAGCATGGTCTCTGAAAATTTTCAGGTAAGACTATATATAGTTTGGCTTATATTAACTTGATGCCTATTATAAATCACACTTTACTTTCTTGAGAAATCTTTAAATTATTTCTCCTAACCAAAATCTAAAGATTTACCTGAGGAGCACTAGTTGCAACCAGGAAAGCGTTAGTCCTTCCTGGGTGATCATAATCATGCATGGCTGCAGCCACATACAGTGCCATCAACTCTAAGGCAGGGATATTCCCAGACAGACATCCGTATTTATCATCTGTCACATTATACGTTTTTGAGAATACATATCCCATATGTCCATGTGTAAATCCACTGTCAGAATCTGAGAAGAGAAAATGAGAGTCACAGAAATCTTTTTTAAAAGTATTAAACTGACATCATTTGTCTTCACTCCCTTTTTTTTTTTGAAAAAACACCCTTGTTCCCATCTCTCACAAGGGAGTGCAGATTCACTTCATACATACCTGAATCACTGGTTGAACCATGATCATTAATCACAGTTGAGAGGCCTGGAATAGGTTGTGTAGTAAGATACCAAACAGCATGTAAAACATCAGTGGCATGGATTCTGTTATGATCTGTAATCAGTGAATACAACAGTCATCAATTTACGAACTCTGGAGTCCAAGAACTAAGAGTGCCATCTACTGGACAAACAGTTTAGTCCTAACATTTTACTATTTCCATGAAAGCCAAACTTTCTAGGACAAATATTCTTTGATTACTCTTCTATAACTCTATAATATCCATAGTAACAAGAAAAAAAACCTACTTGTAACCTTTATTATGCATGCAGATACCTGAAGTAGAAAAATCTGTGTCAATAGTCGACCACAAACTACGTATATAGGAAGCTCACTGTGTGAAACAACTGTAATGTTTATTCTTGTACTCATTTTCATGTTCCTGCATAAAACTGTGCAGAGAACCAGAATAAAAGTAATAGCTAAGACATACTTCAACTAGATCAGACATAATATTCCATCTCTGATAAATGGTACTCAAATATAATCTGAGAATAGAACATACCATTTTTCTGTATCAATCTTAAAGCACTGCAATAAAATATCTTTTATATGTAGATTATATCCACAAGCAAAATTCAAAGCCACAATTATATTCTCTGATCTAGAAATTCTAATTTGAGAATATAGTTCTAAGAAATACCTAAAATGAAAAAGAAAAACCTCTTTGTATAGTAATGTTGAAAGCTAAGCCATTTAGAAGAGTTAAAACCTATGAGAAAACCAGATTTATTAATCATATTGCCATGATCATGGGAAGGGGGTCATACTCCACATGTGCAGTTCAACTTCTTTCAGACCATAACCACGTGCCCAGTGTGCCCTTGCCTTCTTTTTCTGTGAAGTTCTTCCAAGTCTTTTGTTCATCAGACCTCTCATAATACTTCACTGATTAGTATGCTTTATTCTAAATATACTAACTTTACATATTTCTGCTAACCAACCATGATACTGTTTCCTTCTCTAGTATAATAGATTATATTTCTGCATAATACTTAAGAAGAAGAGAGAAACAGGAGAGAACAAGAATGACAATAAGAATATGAAAGAAACACCTATACCCTAGTAAAGGAAGGAAGAGGAAACCTATGATCAATGTAGCAATTGTAGCACCCAGGTAGGTGCTAAATTTCTGGCAGCTGTTAGGAATCAGTCTTTAAGTGATAATATGCAGCTAAATCTTAGGTAAACACCCTAGAAATTCAGTGGAGAGGCCTGGATGTAGGTTTGAAAAGATCTCCTCAGAAAAGCTTAAAGAAACTCAACTCCGGCCAGGCACGGTGGTTCATGCTCATAATTCCAGCACTTTGGGATGCCAAAGTGGGTGGATCATTTGAAGTCAGGTGTTCCAGACTAGCCTGGCCAACATGTGAAACTCTGTCTCTACTAAAAATACTAAAACTAGCTGGGTGTGGTGGAAGGTTCCTGTAGTCCCAGCTACTTGGGAGGCTGAGGCAGGAGAATCACGTAAACCCGGGAGGTGGAGGTTACAGTAAGCTGAGATTGCACCACTGCACTCCAGCCTGGGCGGCAGAGTGAGACTCTGTCTCAAAATAATAATAATAAATTAAAAAAAGAAAAAGAAAGAAAAACTCAACTCCTCACTTCCTGAGGAGAAAATAGCAAAACTTGTATACCTGTGTCTGTTGTTAGTATAAATACTAATATTGTATGGTACTTCAAAGAGCAATTTTATTAAGACTGGCATCTATATCCCTGAGTATAGATCAAATTCAGTAATATAAGACCATTACCATTTACAAATAATTCACAGGCAACACAATTACAATCATATTTTATGTCTGTACTTGGGCTATTTATGAAGTTGTTCATACTAGAATTTTCTGGATTTGGGACAGGTATGTTTTCACTTCTGCTGTATTTATTATCCATGCAAACTTGATTGAGTTACTTAAAATTCATTTCCTTATCTTAAAAGTAAGAGTAAAAAGCCTCATTTCTTTATCTTAAAAATATTTGAATAATACTGCCAACTTTATAGTACAATTGTGACAATTACATAAGGAAATATATTTTAAAGGGCCTGATACACAGTGAGCTTGCAATTTGTGTAAATATTATTCATGTAAAATAAACTGTTACTGTAGAACAAGATAAAACTAGTATAGATCACCAGCTTTCTCCAATAATCACTGCTGGATTTGTAAGAACAAAATAAAATCTCTTCTACACCTATCAGGAGGCAGAAGACAGAAATGAGACCTGGTATGGTAGGAAAACGGCAGTCTGGAAATAGGGTTCCACTTTTGGGAGATAAGTTGGAAGCCAGCTTTTGAGTTAAATTACCTTCTCCTGTTGCAAGCTGGGAAGATGACTATATGCCAGTAGTTACTATTATTATTGAAAGTCAGAGAAACCTGTGCATGAGCATAGCATTGCAGAGGTGGATGGTGGGGCAGTATCATAGTGTTTCCAGAGCCTGTTTGGGGTAAGGAAATGATAACATCTATTCCAGGTGAACTTGCAGCTTTTGAGCTCTAATCATCACTGCCCTGACCCCACCCCAAGGCCTAGACCCAGAAAAGTTTATAGGTAATGTTTTTCGCTTTTTGTTTTTGTTTTACAAACTTTCAACAAGCAAGCAATCCTAAGTAAATAATCTAGTGCTGAAAAATATAAGACAAAAAGCTGCAATGAGGCTGGTACAATCTTGATTTAAAAGCTAGGTAAAGACAGTATATATATTTAAAAATGTTCCTTTTGCTTTTGAGCATAGATTTAAAAGTATTAGATTAAGAGTATAGATTTAAAAGTACTAAATTAAAAAATCGCTAACCAAATCTAGCTGCTTAAATATATACATCTAGTTATATGTCTGTATGTCTACGAGAATAACACTGTCATCAGTCACTTAGATTGAAGAATAGAAAACCATCTGTCCTGTTAGCAGTCAATAACATGTTTATTAATCAAATATTCACTTAGCATGTATTTAGTATTATGCCAAGTGCTGGCCTCTCTACTGTTCTTGCCACTAACTCTCTGGTAACTCAACCCAGGAGCAAAGACACCCAGGAAAGAAGCTAGGTCAATGTAAGTTACCGACAGGTTTCTATGCAATACATAAAAATGCTTAAAGATTCCTCTTCTTGTTCTGGCTAGGGTAAGCAACTGAGAAGGATAAGAAATGCTATCAGAGCTATCATTACTTTATCCTTATTATCATGATACCTCTTCCTTCATCTCTGCATTTTGGACAAAACCCTAGTCTTCTCCATGATGCCCTCACTCACGTGTCAACCCCATCGCCCTCTTTAATGACATATAGACACACATGCATACACTAGCACATGGTACACCCTACCTCTTTCCCAGAGTCCGCCCATCTCCCTCTTCCGTCTTGATATACTTGTTTTCTCAACTTTCTCCTTTTCCCTCAAGCACAGAGTTGAAGTGAGCTGGTATGGAGGGTTGGAGTTGTATGTAAATTCACAGATTTTAAGATCCAAATTTATATAGTTTTGATTTAAAATTATGTCTATATTCCTATGCACCATAGGGTGAGGGGAAGTAGTAAAGAATAGAGGTAACACTTTAAATATGTTTTTTCTTTTGGAATATAGTTAGCACTCAGGTAGTTCTGCACCTGTAGCTTGTACCATGTCACTTCAGTTTCTAGCTTTAAAATCAGTGGGAACATCATGTACAGCTTAATTGAACTGGACTAAATACAGGTTGAGCAGTACTATTCTCATTGCTGTCATGAAATAGCAACATGATCACAGGTAGTTCTGAGGCATTCTCCCCATTTCTCAAACTTAAATAAGAATGAAAGGTGTTAAGGAGATTATACTTTAGAGCTGAAACTCTTTGAAAATTAAAAAAAAAAAAAACTAAAACCTAACAGCATCAATAAATGAATATGAATGGATTTTTCTTTATTAAGTAAAATGCCCAGCTGAAAGGGACTATGAATGACACCAAACATTATTTATCTCCCTACACAATTGGGTACTGACTGTACATTAATTTATCATAAACTTGATTGAAACATGATATATTTGATATATTTTTATCACATTTACATTATTGAGTTGCCTATATTTATTGTCTTTCTATTGCTACTACCATGAAATTTCTTTCTTTCGTTCTCTGTTTAAATCTAGATTCTTCAATTTTTATCAGGATTCTAATTACACATTTAAAAGCTTTCCTACATACCCTCTTCTCTTGAAAACTGTCAGAGGTACACTTAGAACAATAATAAGAAATTTAGTTTTTAATATTTGCACACATTATCATATTAAAGTTAATCCAACCCCATTTTAACTTCGGTTCCTCTTAGGCTTCGTTTCAACTCTGGATTCATTTAGGTAGATCCATTAGATATATATCCAAAGTAAATATTAAAATAAGTAGGTACACAGCAAATTTTTATATGTACTAATTATAATTAATAAGTGAAGCTTTTAACAAATATTTCATATTAATCTCAGCACATATGAAATATTTATTAAAAGTGATCACAAATGAAGCTAGAGCTTTCGTATGCAAAGATGTAAATAACTTCCCTTTATGGAAAGTATCTAGGACTTCTAATAGAACAAGCAAGTTTATTAAAACAAATTATTTTCACCTGGAATAAAGAACCCACAATTTCAGAGAAAAAAAATCTATTTACTTGTAATATATAAAAATGTAATAAAATATAAAAGTAAATGAATCTTAGATCTGAAAACTTATTTTTGTACTTAAATACTTGCCATCTTTCAACTATGATTCAATGATATACTACCTGTGAAAAAGTTGGTAGTTATGTCTATGGAGGTTAGTATCCATTTGAACTCAGTGGAACTTTGCTATGGCTAATTATATCATTAATATACATTTGAAAATATAACATGAATTTGGATATTCAGTCTACTGACTAGCTGTTGTTTAGTGTTTTTCGTGGTTTCCTTTCTATAAAAGTTTATTTATGTAACTCCTTAGACTTTGAGAAATCATGAACACTTAGGTCAATCACTGGCATTCAACTAGGGTGGGCCCTGGTAAAATTGTATTGAGAATGCAAGGCTTATCTTGAGATCTTTTCCAACTACCCCTTTTTTCATATTTCTCTTCCAACTTCCATGGATTTGTCAGCCAGATGTTCCCAGGGGCCTTGATACTGTTAAGCCCTTTTTCTCCTACTCCAACTGTCTTACTCTGCCTGTATTTTGGTCCTATATTCTTCAGAAAATCTCATTTGTAAATTCAGTTCTTCATTCTCTTCTATGATACACTATCAGCTGTGCATATTCATTCCAATGTAGCATGTGGATGGGATTTTGAAAACAACATGCTCATAATAAATCCCTAGGTTAACGTGATACCCCTTTCTGGAAATACTTGTGCTTTATCAGTATTAATTTATTTTTTTTAATTTAACTTCAGCTCTTTACAATTACATAAAAGGTTACGGGGTTCTGAAGTCTGAAATGCATAAAGGTAAATTTAAACTTAAAAGCTTAAATATGATTTAAATAACATGTTTCCAAGACAGGCTCCATTCAATGTATTATGTTTGATTAATTTTCTTTCTACATATTTATTTCCTTGATGTGCTACATGATTTTTTAATATCTCCACAATTTCCTTGTTTGGACCTTTAGACATTATCTCCCAAACCATGTATTTTGTAGCATTGTAGGACCATTTTACTTATGTGTTCTGATCGGTGATACCTGAAATGCTACATAATGAAAACTTAACATTTTCTGTGTGTTTCAATTTTTTGTTAATGTAAATGGGAAACTTATTCTTGCAAGACTCAAAACTTGAACACTTGATTGTGTGCTCTCCTTTTGTCTTACCATATCCCTGATTTTTAAAACGTTTCTCAACATTTTTTCCATAATCACTTCCAGATGTCTCTTTTCTATTTTATTAACCAGACCATCATCCTCCTGACCCTCTAAACACCAGCCCACTTTATCTTATGTTGAGAAAACATATATAGTGACTTAAGTCTTCAGATGCCACAACAAAAGTTGAATTCACCCAATAAAAGGGATGAGTTATTAAATGAGCAACAAATTTAATATTTAATTATTTATTTCCAAAAATAGCCATATTAAAGTGGACTTAAGTTGGATTTAGTGTGTGCTAGGTACTACAAAACCTCTTTAAAAATATAATCTTATTTGATCCTAACAATCATATGAAGCAGGTATTATAATTCTTATTTTATGAACTAAGAAATCAGGCATCTAGAGGTTAAGTAAAACCTAGGGTCTCACTCAGCTAAAAAGTAAAAGAGCCAGGCAATATTTCCTAATTATCATATAATGTCTCCATAGTGAGTGTTTACCCTGTGTAATTCTGTGCTACCTGCTAATGATTCACTATCCCATTTACCCACAGCAAATTCAACATATTTTTAAAGTATTTCACAAATTACATATACTTACAAGGAATATCCCTGTATCCAATCTCCAAAGCATGAAAATAATTCATAAATTCCCTAACTGGAATTTTAAAAGCTTCAAAGAGGCCCATGTCTTCAAAAAGTCTGTAAGACACCTATAAAAGAAAAGACAAAGACTTATGAAACATCCCTAGTTGTATGTCAGACATAAAGAGAACAATTCTGAAACTAAGTAAACAATGGCAACTGAAAAGACTAACTGCCTTTTCAAAATCTGAAGGATGTCCTTTTAAATTGGTTAAAATAAAAATGATAATCATCAAAAGGCAGGCTGTATATTGAAACTGATAACTCATTTCCATTGCACGTGTGTCTTTAAAAGTCTTTTGAAATGAGACCTTTTCCATTTAGTCTCAGCCAAAAGGTGATTTCTTGGAATGTTCACATTAATTCATTTCAGCTGTCCTAAAGTCTCACTATGGCAAAAAATATATACATATTTTCCATAATTAAAATTTCATGATTTTTGTTCTTGTAAACTCAAATAAAAGGAACAATCCCCAAAAGTTCTACTTGGCAAGTCATATGAAGCTGCATTTTTTTTTCAAAATTTAATGTCTAAGCAATTTGGAAAAGTAAGTGGTAACTAATAAGGATCATATATCAATATATTACTCTATTTTTGGGACATGATTGGAACAAAAGATACAATATTGAACTTTGCAGGAATCTAATTGTTAATTATTCTTAATCTTATTATTTAATGTCTACTGGTATCCATGAGTCTTAGAAAACATTTTGTGGCAATTTTGGTCCAGTTTTTTCTCCCATTCCCAGCTCACAGAACTTCAAAAGAGTAGTTGATATCTGCAATGAAATTCTGTACACTGTCATTTGTGCTGTAAAACTGACTGCTATCATAACCACTTTTCTACTAGGTCCAAATTCTCATGTGGAGAACGTGAAGATACAATAACTCAAGGTGTTTTATGAAAATCTGAGAAACAATTGAATGAATGTAAAAGGCCTGGGCTTCTGATATGGATAAATCTACTTTTGAATCCTGGGTTGAATATTTAATATATGACTTTAGAAGAGTAGCATATTCTCTTTTTAATCCTTAGTTTCTTCTTCTGTAAAATAATATTTTAAAAACCCTGCACTAAAGTCAATGTGAAGATTAAGTTTTCAAGACTCTGTGAAGCATACATCAAATATAAAACAAAATGAGCTATGTCTCTCCATACCAGGGAACACACTTCCTAGTAAAAAACATAAATAAATAAATAAATAAATAAGGAGGCGGGGGGAATGCTTCCTGGCTCATTGCCACATCTTGTGGTACCATTACAGGCTTATTTCCAGGAAAGATCACTCCCTCAAAGTTGCAGTTTGTCATGAGTTTCAGAAAAAGATAATACAATCTCCCAGGGCGTTCCCTAAGGTATGAGGCAAAGTGAATTGGACAGAACAGCTACCCTTAAATCTATCCTTAAGATGAGCTAGTATAAGAGACATTGCTTAGCACCGTGAATAAAGGAAAGGAAGAAGAACAGGACTCTCAACTCCTAGTAAAGTGCAAGGGCTGCCATTATATTCCTCTACATGGTCATGGACAGAATAGAGTCTAGCAGAGGCAATAATTGAATATTATACAGACTTTGTAAGAATTTTTTGCCTCATATTCCATCAATAATGTTAGCATACCCCTAGACTAGACAGCCATATGTACTTGTAGAATTAAACACTAGAAGAAACACCTGTTATCTTTTCCCTTCAATCTTCACAGATCAGGATCCTCACCCCAAAGTTCCACATTCAGACACATGTTGAGTGATCCAAAGAAAGCTCTTCTCTGATGCACTGCATAGAAATCAGCATTTCAGTGATTTCTCTTCTAGTGTTTTGCAGAGAAGTGTTAGTGGCGCCAATAAATCTGGGTTGGGTCCTGAATTCTTTCCTAAGTCTTATATTCACAGGTTTGGTGGTCTTTACTATTTCTGCTCTGATATTTATTCAAATTTATAAGAATACATCTAAAACGTGAAGATAAGCTGATACATATTATCGCACCATCCTCCTTGTTCAATTAAGGTTGTGTATTTTGATAAGTATTCCATAGTACAACAAAACCATCACTTTGTTTTATGGTTTAAAACAAACATTTTCAAATTCTTAATTTCTATGTTTTCTTTCTTCTTCAGCAAAACAAATAATTATCTATGTGAAAAGCCTTGAAAGTAGTCTAGCCTAAAGAAAACAATACTTAAAGGCTGGTTAGGCAGCAACAGTATTATTCTTAATTTCTTGTCGTAAATAAAGGAGTTTGTGATTTTCAAATACAGAGAACTCTATTTGATGTGTTTCTCAGAGCAGTAGGAGGAAACACATTTTGGCACCTCTTATCTTTGATAAGGTTTAAGTTCCATAATATTCCAAAGTTTTTAAAATGTCATTGAAAATTATTTCAGACAATAAGTTAGTATTTCTAAATAGGTGGTTTTCTTTTTTTAGGGGCTTGTGTCAGATTTTCTCTTGCTTAATTCTATGAATTCTAGATGGTTTGTCCCTTGTTTATATAGCTCTATCCCCTCCTACTTTGTCTTAAAAAATATATAGTATTTTAATTGCAGAATATGACATCCGACTCACTTGAGGTTCCAGTCTCTTTTGTTAACCCACCACCAAGAAATCTACAGAATGTTGTGTTCTAAAACTTCCTTTCTCCACACAACACCTATCCACAAGTGTCAAGAATTTACAGAGCTTTAAGCAATCAAGGAATTGTTTTTCCTATATTTAAATTAGTATGAATGAATGCATTTCTTACCTGACTAAGAATACGGCCACATTTTCTTCCTATATTTTCCACTAAATCAAAAATTGGAAAATTCCAAGCATTTAGCTGCCCCATAATTGAGTCCAGGTTATCCATGACAAGAGGTTCAGGAGCAAGAATTGGTTTGTCCTGTAAAGATTAAAATACTAAAACAGCATGTACTTTGTCTACAGGGCAATTTGTGCTTTGCTAAATTCAATAAATACTGTGGCTATTGAAAATAAATGACTTGAAACTTCAAGGTGAATGAGTGATCTTTACCAAAAAAAGGTCAAGATGAACAAGACATTGACCCCAAAGTAAGAAGGAGAGGAACTAACGCTGTTTCAGATATGAATTTTGCACTATTAAGTGCTTTCCTACCACTGGTTCATATATAATCCAGCAAAAACATGGATGTTTCTTTTATAAGTTAGTATAACTGCTTTGGATCTACTGCAAGGTTCTTAAAGTTTTAAAGAATTCAGAATATTCTGAAATTACATGTAAATTTATATCTCTACATAATTATGTAAATTTTTCTGAGATGAGGGTTCCTTCCTTAAACTCTCAAAAAAATCCATGAGTAGGAGGACTTAATCACTCCTATTATTGTTTATATTAATGATTCAAAATGGACATTAATCCTACAGAATAAAAACTGCCACAGTTTTCAGGGATTTTAATTTATTTCATATGATCTACTGTTTCCTGAAAAACATGCACTATGTAAATGTAAAGGCTTTTTATAACATGGTCCCAAATGAGGACACTCTTAAGAGTACATTTGCCAAAAAAAAAAAAAAAAAAAAAAAATTTTAAGAAGAAAAGAAAGATAAAGAGGATAAGGAAGCATATAAATTATTTTACCGGACAATCTATCTGACTTAGAAATACACACAGTAAACACAGTAAAAGAAACATGATCATAGCAGCCATTGATGATCACTTGAGAGTCAACAATTTTCTACCATTTGCCACCTCCCTAAAATGAAGCTCACTCAAATGTATGCTTTCATCCTCCTTAAATGGATCTCTTTAAACACACAGAATAAGTCATCATTAAGGGATATTTTAATAGGTGGCTAGTGTCAATATATGCCTGACTTAACATAACAAGAAAAACACATATTGGTTCATGTTCTAAGTCAAGGAGGTGCTAGAGAAAACCAGCAGATGCCCTAAGACAATAAATATCTTCTTCCCTCTTTTCCTTCATCTTTCTTTTCTTTCTTTATAAAGTGTTGTTTTAATGAATGAAGTATTTTGTCCTATATTTACTTTTCAATTGGGTTAATAAATATCTGTAGTCATTGTATAATTATAAATACTTAAGCTTTTAATCACCAGATAATAGAACCATTAAGAGACTGATAATGCTTGAAAAGAGAAAAAATATATTGATATGTACGGGAAGGGTTACAATACATGTGTAATCTGGATCAAATACATCTGTAAATATGCTTCAGAGATTCATTTCTTTTTTTTTTCTTTTTTTTTTGAGATGGACTTTCACTTTGTTTCCCAGTGTAGAGTGCAGTGGCACGATCTCAGCTCACTGCAACCTCCGCCTCCCAGGTTCAAGTGATTCTCCTGCCTTATACTCCCGAGTAGCTGGGATTACAGGTGCCTGCCACCACGTCTGACTAAGTTTTTTGTATTTTTAGTAGAAATGGGGTTTCATCATGTTGGCCAGCCTATTCTCAAACTCCTGACCTCAATAATCTGCCGACCCCGGCCTCCCAAAGTGTTGGGATTACAGGCGTAAGCCACCATGCAAGGCCTCAAAGATGCACTTCTAAGCCAATATCTGTAACAGAAGCTGATTTCTCAAGTAAATGAGAGAGTTAAGTGATATGGGACTACCAGAAACATCATGGTGTCAGGAGCATAGGTGCTGCAAGCTGATGCTTTCCTCGGAGGCTCTCTCAGGCACTCTGTCTCATCTTCATTCTGTACAATGTCACTGCCGTCACTGTTGTTATTGGTTTCATAATCAGAGGTAACTTGAGCAGTGTCGTCTACAATTAAAAGAGAACAACTTATTATGAGATCTACAATGAGGAAAGGGGGCTCATTCAAGCAAACTTTGCTAAGAGGCATGTGGTAAATAGAGTGTTTTGGGAAATACTGCTTTCATGAGCATACAATCCAAGAATAATATGTAATAATATATAATCCTGTATGATTATAGGGTGGAGAAAAGCACACATCTGTTAACAAAGTGAAACAGATGGAAATTATAATCTGTAATCTGCATGGCATTCAATAATTCCTCAATAATATTTTTTAGATCAACAGTTCATATCTTTAACAAATCCTATGACTTTATGTTTCTTTTTTCTCTATTTCTCTCCCTGAACGTTAAACCACTGAGTGAGTGACTATGATACTTCCTGTAGAACGGGCATTCGAGGTGGAAGACATTGAGTTGACACACCCAGGAGTAAAGTGCTCTGTAGAGCAGAGTGATGGCATATGCCTAAGGGCAAGGGAAATCCTATGTATCCAATCCAATTTCTCAGAATCCTGTGGCTTCCTTCTTATCTGTCCCACTTCGCTGTCGCCATTTCAGTCAGCAGTAAACTGTGCTAACTAAAAGACCAATCAGTAAACACCCAGAGTCTGAAGTCTATGTTCTCTGAGCTCCTATGACGTTTCTTATAGCTGAGTAAGGTGCCTGAAGGAAGTTTATTGAGTGTTTGCTGTGTTTTGGGAACCACTTAAAGCACTTCCAATGTCAGAAGTAGCGAGATAAAATAATATTGCTATATAGTTCTATATATTATCTAATATGGCCTTTTGTGTTTTAAAAATATACACATGTATAACCGTATAAAAACATTTTGGAAAGCTTTGCATCCAAACTTTACCCATGATTACCTCCAGAGAGTAGGATTATAGATGACTTTAGCTTTCTCCCTTGTCCTTTTCAATCTGTAATTTTAAAAATCAGGCTGGGCACAATGGCTCATGCCTGTAATCCTAGGAGTGGCTGAGGTGGAAGTAGCACTTGAGCCCAGGAGTTTAAGACCAACCTGGACAACATTGTGAGACCCTGTCCCCCAGGGCTCCCCCAAAAATCAGAAATGTAGGTCACTTTTGATCAGGAAAAAAACATAAAGCAATTTCCATTTGGGCAACAGGATCCCAAACAATGAATTACCTGTTCTACTTGGTGTCCGAGTGGCTGCCCCACTTCTCTCCAGGGGCCCATCAGCAGGATTCCCTTGGGAATATGGTCTGCCACAGCTAAAAAATATTGGAAAAGCTGTAGGTATATCCTGCTCTTTTCAAAAAGTCATAGGCACATACCGTCTAAGTGTTCATTAAGGTAAACAACAATAATCAAATATTTCTACCTTCTACTTATTTGTTTTGTAAAAATATTCATTTTGTTTGATACACAAATGCTGATATGCAATATACTACTTTCTTTTTTTGTGAGAGAGTAATAAATACAAAGGATTAGAAACTTCATCTGATTCTCATTCTCCTCCCCCTTTACCTAGATCATATTTGAGGTGAAAGTGATGTAAAATTTTGTTGGATTATTTAGAGAATACTGGGATAGGCTGCTACCTACTTATCGTACCAATTTTGCAGGTGTTGACCTATATTGGACAACAGTATCTTCTCCAATAAAATACCTTTTGCTTGCTTAAAAGCCTCATTATGGGCCAGGCACGGTGGCTCATGCCTGTAATCCCAGCACTTTGGGAGGCCGAGGCCAGCAGATCACCTGAGGTCAGGAGTTCGAGACAAGCCTGGCCAACATCGTGAAATCTTGTCTCTACTAAAAATACAAAAATTAGCCAAGCAGGGTGGCGAACACCTGTAATCCCAGCTACTCGGGAGGCTGAGGCAGGAGACTCGCTTGCGAACCTGGGAATTGGAGGCTGCAGTGAGTGGAGATCATACCACTGCATTCCAGCCTGGACAACAGAGTGAGACACCACCTCAAAAAAAGAAAAGCTTCATTATTAGATTTATTTCTTTGGGTTATGATATTTTTATGTCTAAACAGACCTTTAAGAAAAGACAACATAGGTTGAAATAGAATGATAGTATATGAATTTTATGTTTTGCTACAAAATAAAAATGGAATTTTTTTTCAGATTGATCAGTTGCTTGTTAAGGCTCTAAGGAAATGAACAAAAGAGAGGTGCGTTTTGAGGAAGAGCAAATGTATGACTGACTACACTGACCACATGGGATGCTGGTTCAGAGAAACAGGCCTCAGAGGCACTGTGGACCACCAAGAGAAACAAAGGTAAGAGAGGTAAGCAATGCCCTCTACAGAGGGTGTTGGAGGAAAGAAGTTTGACTGTTTTAAAAATTAAACAGTAACCCCATACATGGCCTAGCAGAGGCCATAAACTGGCTCTTCCCTCTTCTATCTTGTTTAAAGACTTCATGATTAGATTTTGATTCTGCATTTTGCTGCTGGGTTCTTTCCGTCTGACTAATATTACAAAGGGTCTCAGAGGATTTTTTTGTTTGTTATTTAACCACAGATTACCCACTCTAAAATGAAAAAAGTAGTAATAGCTTATTGTTTAATATCTTAAATACCTCATCATTTTTTTTCCTGAATTGTGCTTGTGTGCACACTAAGAGAAGAGCATTTTCCAGCTAGACAGTATCTATATACTAAGTAACTTTACTTTTCAACCCTTAAGTGTAAACAGAAAAACATTACATGTAAAATATTTCTAATTATCAAATCTATCAGTTTGGCTTAGAAAATAAAAAGAATATGGTAGGACAAAAAGGAAAAAGAAAGTAGATATAATTGGTAGGCTTACATTCTCAGAAGAAGTAGAGTTTATTAGCCTTAAAATTTTTCATTGCAAAATAATACCTAAAAGGACCATTTAAATTAGTACTACAAATATGCCAGCTCTCATGCCAGAAAAATAGCTTGTTGCACAGACCTTACAGCAGCCAAGAGACTGGGATTCGACGCCAAACTCTTCAAGTTCAGCAGGGGAAACCACAACAATTAGTCGTGTGTTTCTGGACCTCTCTGTGCCTACATGGGTGGCTGCCTTTAAGGCAATAATAAAACCTGGTTTGAATTATAGATTTATAAAGCCCAAACAAATAAAACACACACTACTGGATTTATAAACATTACTGAACAAGTAGACAGTAAAATCCCCTTGTTTTTCTCTGAAGCCTCTTTTATAAAAATCCCATTTCATCCTACCTGCTAAGAACACAAAAAAACAAAAAACAAAAAACAAAACCACTATGATAAAAAGAGCTACTGATTGGTAGAGCTTTTCTGAACATCTCTCTCCTTTCTTTACGGGACATCCCAAAAGACTGGAACCCACAGTGGGAGATTTTCCCTAAAAATTCTGAACACAGATGTCCTTGATGAAGATGATTCCACGGGGCTTCATCTTGGCTCACGGTGCATATAATAAAACAGTGCTTCTTAATTGTGTTCTGCCAAACATTAGATCCATGGGCAACTATTGGGTGTTAACCTGAAGAAACTGGTTCTGTGGTCAAATAAATTCAGAAAACACTAAATGAAACAATAACAACAACAAAAATAAAGAGAAATTCTTTTAACAGAACTTCTAAGAACTTTTAATAAAGCCATATGTGTTATGAATCTCTAAGAGTAAATTGTGATATATCTTCTCAATATTTTACTACAGAACTTGCTTTTTTGTGGAAAAGAGATGAGATTAATATCCCACAAAAATCATTTTATTAAAAACAACTCATAGAGGGCAGCAGAATAACTTTTGCATAGTAGAATAACTTTGGCTCTGGGCAAACAAATGAAAATAATTTCTTATTTAAAATTGTCAAGAGAAAGGAAGTAAAAACAAAAATTATAAACAACACTTATTTAATTTACAGAGCTTCTGACTAAAAAATATAAAAATGAAAATTGTGAGGCTTAATAATAGTTGCTATTTGTTAAAACTGAATATATTGATAAAACCTGGGTCAATGAAGTAATATTTGATACTAGAACACCAACATGTTACTCATTTATTCAAACAGTTATCCTCATTAACCTCAGAAATGAAATACTATTTTATTCAAGGTACTCTCATAGTACCTAGAAAAACACCCAACTGTTTAAATAATACCATAATGCTTTCAGATAAATTATTCAAGCTATTACTTAAGAACAATAAAAATACATTAATCAGTAAGAAGAGATAATTCTTTCTTAGTGACAACCTTGGGAAAATAATTACTCCAGCCATTTTTTCTTAACCCATGTGATAGATAACACTTTGTATTTTTAACATGATAGAATAGCACATACAATTGCTTAAATTGCATTCAGAGAACTATGTGAGTCCAGCCATCCTGTGCAATGTATTATTCACACATTTTTAAATTGAAAAAATGGGAAATGCAAAGCTAAGATTAAATATGGCTAGTATCAATGTAACATGTTTGGAGAACAGGTACAAACATTGCAACAAAATGAATTATAACAGAATATTTGATATCATTAATAGTTACATTTTTTTCTATATTCTCCATCAGGAAACAGACAACATATACAGCTAATAATCGTGTATCCTCTCTAAAGATTAGCTGTATGAACTGCATGGATTCTAATCTTTGTTAATAGAAAATTACTAAAAACGTAAGTTTTCATTGTAGCCTATTCAACAGAAATCACATTATCCCATTCTTGGTTGTCAGCTACTTTGGCAAACCTACCCCAAGCTTGGTGGGCTGGTGGTAGGTATTTCTAGGGGAAAACTCTGAATGGTTTTATTATTAAACTTCAGTTCATAAAAAATCCTTACCTGCTACATATAACAGGTGGAGTCAGGATTTGAGGGGATAGGTCGGGGGCACTCTGAGTGTAAGTTAAGGCCCTGTGAGAACCTAGGCTTTGTTTGGCAGTTGTGTCAGCAGATTCTGGAAACTGCTCTGCAGAAATTTTGCTGACTAGGCTGCTGGCAGGAGTTCCTTGGAGAGGTGAGGAGCAGGGCGATGAAAGAGGTGAAGTTTTAGCGAGGGCACCTGAGAAAGAATGAGAGTTAAGTAACTAAACAAATGTCTTTAAAATGCAAAATTGCAACTGATGAACTTCACCTGGACCCTTACAAACTCAGTAACAACCACGTGCCGGCTCAGGTCACCGGGCTGGCCTCCTCCACATACCAACATCTGAAGCCAGTGTGGTTGGGGTGTCTTTACAGCATTAAATGGGAGGAATGAATCATCATCAAAAAATCAGTGGCAATGTTGGCACATACAGCCAAAGCCTTGGTGTCCTGGAGTAACTTCAGGACAGAAGAATATATTTTGTCCTCTCATTTTTGTTTCTTCTTGTCATTCTGACACAGAAATAATAGTTAAAATTTTCTCATGTGTTTACTTTTTCTTAAGTTGTGAAGGTTTTAGCAGGAACAGGATCTGCTATTGTTTTAAACATTAACCAGTATCTGGGGCAGAGTTCGCCAGGCATCAGATGCTTAAAATATGTAAATAAAGAAGATACATTACTGAGAGGAAATTAACGTTCTTAACCATTCACAGTTTCAGTGAAGCAAGACCTTTTGGTGTGAAAGAGTGTTTTGATCAAAATAATTTTTGAAGAAAACATTTTAAAATGTAATATAATCCATTTCAGATCAAACAGTCATAAAGCTTCCATTTCAAGTATGGGTATTTGTGCCAAACCGTCTGTATTTACTCTAGATTGTGAGAATTTTACAGGACACTGGCTTAGATTTCAAAGTGTAGCTGTTGGAAGACATGGACAATGCCTTTTGAAGTTACTCTCTCCCAACCACAGAGAAGGCACCCTGCACTTAAAATGGAAAAAAGGAGAGAAATAACTTCTGGCCAACAACATGCTTACAGGTTTTCTTGATTTTATGGCTGAACAATGTACTGTGGGGCAAATGAAATGAAATTATTAAAAGTTATTCTCTGTTTCTCACCACTTAGGAAAATTTACAGCCATCCACCTTCACATCATGGAATTATGTGTGTGGTTAGCTGGCAGCTGGCTTACAGCAAAGTTTGCTTCCAGGGTCTAGCTTCCTCAAAAGTTTGAATTGTCACACCAAAGGTTTTCTGGTCCACTGAAAAGAATATTAAAGTTGTTGAGGGATTTTGTGTGTGTGTAATTTTTATTTTTTTTTGTTTTAAGAAATTAAATTTTTAATTTCTTGTTGGCACTGTTATTTTTGTTGTAGTTGTTAGAGATGAGAAATCTCACTCTCCCCTTGCTTCAGTGTGAAGAGCAACAACCCCTTTAGTTCTTTCCAACGCATCTATTGTTAATTCCTAATCAGCAGCTCAAACCCCTCCCAGCCTTTCTACTAAGCAAATGAAACCACTTAGACCCAGACAAGTTAAAAAACCCTCCCAGAGTCACAGTACTAGCACATGGGAGAATATAGAGTAAACCCAGCTATTCTTAGTAAAATGTGGTTTAGAAAGCAGTACCTCTATCAGAGACTACCCAAGGGGAAAGTAAAACTCATGAGCTATTAGGCAGCGTTTGCATTGCTCCTTATGTCATGACTTATGGTTTTTATTTCAATTTCTACTTCTCTTAAAAAAATTTATTTTTCCAAAGATAACGACAATCCTTCACATTACACAGTCTCCCAAGCCCCCCCCAAAAAAAGTTCACAAAGGTTTTAACTCAGAATTTCCCAGACAATGTATCATTATGTGAAGCATTTGCTGTGAATTATTTAATGGTTGTAAAGTTTTTTAAAAAAAGAAATATTTTATTTGGAAACTCTAGAATAAACTCAATTTTTAATGTTATCTCTAATGGTTTATAATTAGATTTTCTCATTATAATTTTATAAAATAAAGGAAATCTAGTTTTCAAACTCAAAATCCCTTCCCATTTCTCTACTGCTATGATATTCATAAATATTACTACACATATATGGGTGCTCTGATGTAAAGGTTGAAAAGGATTGGTGTAATTCTGACTAGTTTTTGGATTTAGACAGGGACTCCAGATAATCTTAGAAAGGCACTGTAACTGTTAAGGAGCTGAATCCTAGGATGATGTGGCAGACTGTTTACCAAAGCATCTGTACTGGAATCTCAATGATTTATTCATTCAACAAGTAGTTATTGTGAGTCTTGCTCCATGGGTGGAGTAGGGTATAAAATAAAATCCCTGCTCTAATGGAGCTCCCACTTTTTTAGGAGAGACAGAAACTAAAAAATAAAAGTTAATAAAAAAGAAAGAAAAGAAAAGTTAACAAATTCAAGTGATAGGAAGAAAACAATGCATAGGGTAGAAGGCAGAGAAGAACAGAAATGCTCTTTAGATAAGATGGTCTGGGAAGGCCTCTCTGGCTGAGGAGGGGTGGGGGTGGTACAATTTGAATGGAGGCCTCATGAAATAAGCAAGACATGTAGAGAAGTATCTGGGGAAAGCGTGTTTAGGAAAGAGGGACATGGAGCAGGTGGAGTCAGAGGAGCAGTCAGGAGGTCGGTGGCCGGCAGCTTAGGAAAAAAGAAAAAGGGGCAGGAGATGTGGTCAGAGAGGTTGCTGGGCAAGTCTGGTTAGGGTTGGGTAAGCCCAGGGCAAAGTTTTATTAGGCTGGTACAAAAGTAATTGTGGTTTTTTTCAATAAAAAGTAATTGCAAAAACAGCAATTAAAAGTAACTGCTGTGTCATAAGAAAAAGAGATTCCTGACAGACACTGTGTTAGGCAATTCCTTAGTTATTCTGATAGTAAACTGCGAGTTTGGGGACATTTCTCTACACAATTTTTAAAATAGAACAATAGTTCAAAGCCCATGAGAACGCTGTCCATTTCTGTCTTGACACCATGTATTTTCTGAAGGCAGTTTATGAGAATGATTTTTTTCATTGCTAAGTTTTAGTAGCTGCCAGTGACGCCTCAGATACATGCAATTCACTTTCAAACACAAATTTTAAAATTCACACACCATTAGAGTTCTTGGAACTCATGGATTAACTAAATTTAAACAAACAAGCAGATTTTAAGGTACCAAATGTACTGGCTGGGATGAAATTTAAAATAAAGCTGTAACAGAGAAGCTCTTCTGTAGTATTTGCCTACATATTTTGAACACTATTAAAAGCATAATTCAGCCGGGCGCATTGGCTCAAACCTGTTATCCCAGCACTTAGGGAGGCCAAGGTGGGCAGACCATCTGATGTAAGGAGTTTGAGACTAGCCTGGCCAACATGGTGAAACCCTGTCTCTACTAAAAATACAAAAATTAGCCAGGCGTGGTGGCACATGCCTGTAATCCCAGCTACTCAAGAGGCTGAGGCAGAAGAATCGCTTGAACCTAGAAGGTTTCCATTAGCAGAGATGGCGCCACTGCTACACTCCAGGCTGAGTGAAGCACAGCTTTTGGCAACAAACCTGAGAAGCAGGGATATCTTTATTCTGCAGGTCATAAGCTAAAGCTATAAAAGTATAAGTTCTTTTTTTTCCTAAAGCCAAACCATCCCAGTGTGCATTATCATAGTTTACTTAAAGTTTAAAAAAACAGGAAGAATTAGGATGTGCATGCATATTTACACGTATAGGGAGATAAATGCAGATAATAACCAAATTTTTTTATAGAATGGATAAACTATAAATAAATGATTTCAGTTACAGGAAGAGGACCATCGAAGGAATTGGGAAGAATAAACTTTGGAAATCTTTAAAAACAAATTTTCTAAAAAGGTTTCAATGTAATCATGTCTAAAGTTAGAGGGATAACTGTAAGAACCTTTGAAAGTCTCATCTAATTTTATATTGCACACTCACACATTTACATACACACAAGTGAAGGGATTCAGATAAACATGCATTCTCTCAAATATATTAATGTTTATCTTCACTTTATATTTGAGTAATTTTAGCAGATTCCAGGAAGAAGACATGGCTCATGAAATATAAATTTTTGAATGATTCAAACTGTCCTAATGTGAAATACTTAAAATCAAAACATTTAAAAACAAAAAATTAAAAATACAATTTTAAAAATAAAGTCTAAAATGCCAACTGCTTTGAGTAATTCTGCCTTTAATTCCTTGCTCCTGAGAGCATGAGAAAATGTGTGTCAAGACACAAGGAATTTTGGGCAATCAAAGAGAGAAAATAAACAATACTGCAGGGGAATTATTTAAGTGAATCCATCTGTTTTGTGCCATAAAACTCTCTGTTTAATTTTAATTGAACAAAAAAGGAACCAGCTTGTCTGATAAAGATATCTCTTTTTTCCATGCCCAGATGAAAATGGTCAGCCTGAATATTTTTCCAAAACAGAAACTGCATCTAAAAGAATATCAAAGAAAAAGAGTCACAATACCATAGTTGAAGTTCTCTATCATTTCAAATTTTGTATAGGAAAAACAGAGTCTAGATTATAGGTGTAGAGATACCTGTTGTCACTGCAATGGACAGCCAAACCTGCAAGAATCTGGGAAAGGACTACTGCAAATAAAGTAACTATAAATTCAAGGAGTTTTTAAAGCAGAATAATATCATGGAAGCTCCACAACGTCAGTGACTCATACTAGAAGAGCAAAATTGAAAACACAAATTATGTTTGAACCTCCTGCTTTTAAGCTTTAATTAAAGGAGTCCTATGTGATTTCATTCATTTATTTTATATTAGTAATTGAATAATAATTTGTGTTTCAGCTATTTAAAATTAACATTGATTGACTGAACTAGAGGACACAGTGTTTACTTGATTTGCGCAAAGAACAAATTTCATTAGTCCTCTCTGGAAACAGAGTATTTATCTTTCAGTATGGCTCTTCTTCATACTTGCTTCCTCTTCACCTCGTGGCCTATTGCTTACATGTTTCCTCAGACTACTCACATTTCATTTGATTCCATTTGCTTACACTCTTTGCCACAAGGGGGCTCTTCTCAGCTTCTTTCCTAGTTTATGGAAAACCAGGATGCATCACAGTCAACTGCATCAAACATGTCACAACCACTTAGCTCCATCAACCCAAACAGGGAAGCAAGGATTTTAAAGCAGAAGCTCCCATGTCATTAGGGAGAGTTGCTATCTCTTTTCAGCCCTCTGATTCTTGATAGATGTTTTTGTCTCTTTTGGCAGACCTTTAGGAATTTAATTAGTTGGATTTGGCATGCCTGGGATATAAGTTATTTTATAAAAATTTAGCTGTGCTGTGACAGCTGTCTAAAGATGCCACAATGCAAAAGCCCCTCCAAAATGATCATGATGAAAATACCTTATGCACCTGATGGCAAGAATGGACAGGGGCTCTTGCTATGCCTGTGGCTCTAATTCCTACCATCTGTCTGTGTAGTATCTTATGTGAACATTCCTTTCCTTTTACACTTTGCTCTTTTTTCTAGAATCTGTCATACAAACTGGGGAGCAGGACACAGGAATATAAGGCTGTTCCATCATTTGCTCTGTTATTTCCGGTGTGTGCCCTAACCATAATTTTCACCTTCTTGATCTTATCATGTTGGTTATTCAATAATTTTTATGTTATTACTTAACTGAAGAAACGGGTGAGAAAACCAAACCCTCCTATTATCTTGTACCCAGCCAAGTGTAGAACCCAAAATATCCTAATTTTAAATTATGACAATTTGTCATCCTCACTTTTTTCTAGTATGAAGTCATTAGGATAAAACAAAGTATTCAGGATTAATCATATGACCTAGAGAAAGCAAGTTACTTAACCTTTTTTTTTCCTCGGTTTCCTCATCTAAATCCCTTTTCTAAGCTACACACAGATTTAGAACACTTAAATTTATATGTCATCCTTGACTTACATATTATGACTGAAATTTTAGTTCTATCCTTAAAAATCTTATACAAATGATTCACAAATCTGGAAATCCTATTATTTATGAATTTAATGTTTGTTTGGATTGACCCATGGTTTTCAGATTTGTTTAACATTTTTATTAGATCTCAAACTTCCTATTCTTATTCTTCTTTCTAGAATATATCCATTATAAATTCCTTTAGTAAAGATTTGGCAGGTGGTAATGTTTTGACTTCTTTCAAATTGACTTTAGTTCACTCCTATTCTTGTAAGATGAATCTGCCAGGCACAACATTTTAAGCTATCATATTGTTTCAGAACTTTGAAGAAAATATTCTACTGTGTTCTGACTCCCAGTATTTCTGATAATTCTGCTTTCAGCCTGACTGCTTTTCCTGAAAAGGAAATTTGTCTTTTCTCTGGTAGACTTTAGGATTTGTGTGTGTGTGTATCTTTGGTGTTATGTAGTTTTACTATTTTGTATCTACGTGTGAGTTTCTTTCCATTTACTAGGCTCCTCCTAAGTATTTCATGTCTTCCATCTGCTACTAAAACTACGATTACATATATTATGTATATTAGACTTTCTAATTTTTCTATATCTCTTAAAATCTATTATAGTTTCCCATTTTCATCTGTGTTGCATTCTGGATAATTTCTTCAAATCTTTCTCTACCCAGTTTGCTAATTCTCTCTTCAGTAGTCTACTATGCTATTTAATATTTCCTTCCCTGCATTTCCAAAAGGTATACTTAGCTGCTCTGCAGTTATGTCTTTTCTTATGGCTATTTTTCCTTAAATGTGTAAATTTTTAAATTGAATTTCAATTTAAATATTTTGACCCTCTTAAAGATCTAGAAAGTTGTTTGTTTCTGTTAAATCAAACTCATGGTGTTTCTTTGTGCAATTAGTGATCCTGGTTGTAAAGTCCATGTTTGAATATGATCTGATAAAATCTCATGGCCCTTAATTGATGATGCTTACCTTCCAAAATTATCTGCATATATTTTTATAGGGAGCCAAGTGGTCCTACACACCTAAAACCACCTTAGTGTACCTTTAAGAGTCTCAGGTCTAATGTGGAATTCTCAAATGCAGTTTCTCCACCTTGCTGGAGTCCCAGATGATTCTCCTTATCACTGAGCTAATCTGCATTTGTCCTCAGGGATATCTCAATTTAAGTATTCGCCTACATTATCCTACATTGCCTGGCCTTGGTGAAAGCTCAATTTTATTAGCAGGTCGTTAATGACTTCTAAGTGATAAAATTTAATGAACATTTCTAAAGAGCAGAGAGGACCAGATTAGTTGTTGGAAAACCAGATTACCTTAATGGTTTCTTTCACTGATGTAATTCTAATAAAATGGTACAAAAAAAGGCTATCAAGGTAAAGCACACAATTCTGAGGGACTAGGTTCTCCTGAAGAAGAGAATCTCAGAAAGGTGAGCCAAAATCCTGCAAATTGTTTTTCCCTTCAAAGCATTATTTACTGACTATTGGCATGGAGTAAGAAGTGGGGGATCCAGACAGAGGGGTGCAGCTATTTGGGAGGCAGCCAGCAGAGCTTTTAGCAATGTCAAGAGGCTGATGACATAAAAATTGGAGTTTGGGGTTGCCATGGCAGCCAGAATTTGAATGTTTCATATCTCAGAGGGAAGTAGGCAGTTTTCCTTTTAACCATTTGATGAACCCTTAAACTGCTAAAGGCAGTAGATTAATAAGGACGTTTCTGAAAAAAAATCATTGATGTTTTCTGTAATACTGAGAAGTGAAACTGTGAAGTTAGATTCCAAGAAGGAAAGATCAGAGGAAATACCTCAGGTTCTTAATTGGGCTTCTAAGGAGAAAGGCAATTCAGAGGCAGAATCTGACAAAAACTCCTATTATAGTTTTGGGTGAGCACAGACTCCAAACACATGAGGTTAATCTTCCCCCATATCATTTCATCTTCCTGTCTAAAGCTTTATTACTCTTAATTTTTGATGTCTAAATTCCTTATCATAGCTCATATGTAGTAAATGAAATACTTCCATGAACTCATAAATATCATACTCCTGAAAAGTAATTTTAACAGACACTAAAAGTAAAATTGGAATTTCTATTATGAGATGATGCTTCCAGAGATTATCCTTGATGGTAAAAGTGATTTCCTATGCATCTAATTAGTTCAAGATAGAAAATCTGGTACAATAACTGTGAAGTCATCTGTATCATCACATAGGTGGAAATTTAAATAACTAATTGGTTATTGAGGCTTTTAAAAATTACTAATTGATTTATTATAACAGGCAAACCAAACATATCTGAATAGAGCAGACCCTCAGAATATTTCAACACTTAAGGTCTGGTTTACTCTATGACTCCACACTCACAGTAACCCTTCTCCAGTTAAGTTACTTACCTGGTCGACTTTGCTTTTTAGCCTTTACATGGTTAGCTGCAGAAACAGCATAGGATGAAGTGAAGGATCTGCTTTTGGTGAGGGTCATCATCCCTGGATTATTCCAAGAATCAGGACTAACAGCACCATAAACACAGGATTAAAAGAAAATTCAAGAAATTATTCATCAGTTATTGGGCCAATCTTGCCAGAACCCAACCATCATTTCTGTAATAGACTTGCCAATCTGAGTGTTGGTTCAGGTTCAGTGACAGAACCACTGTACTTCCCAATGATGAAACAGATTACGTAAAAACAATCTCTGTTGCAGGGATATAGCAGTTACTCATCAAGCACGCTGGGTTAACAAAGAGGAAAGATAGCTTTCTTATTTTCCAATTAATAATTAAACACCTTCTCACTGTACTCTAAAATTATGTTCCTCGTGGATTTTCTAAAGGAGACTTACAGATTAAGGTTAGGATGCATGTGAGTGTCCTAATGCTTACTTCAGTACTCTTATTATTTTTGGTGCATCTGTATTCAAAAATTGACCACAAAATCATTCAAATATAATGTTTTTTTTTGCAGTATTTCCTTATGAAGGAAATGGTTAACAGCAGGTCTTTAGCTTACAATTTCTCTTTACTGGTGATAACCTAGAAAAAAAAAGTGATGATCCATTCAAATTCCCTTATAAAAAGGGAATATTTTTTCATATGGAAAAAATACTTCATAATATTTTTTAAGAGAATTTGTTAAAAGGGACATGCTAATAATGGAGTTGATGATATGTACCAGGAGAAAGATAATGGAGAATCTTCATCTGGCAAATGTTTTGACCAGGATGTACTTGGTCTGCCTAGGTTGCTTATTGTAAATAAACGTGGAATGAATATTAACAGATTCATGGAACGTTGAGCTAGAGAATGTTATGTAAGTCATGCAATTAATGGAATGTAAATTTTGGAGGTATTCCAAGACAAAATTTCTCTGCATGTGTTGTTCAAAATTTACATATTGAATCTGAAATAGACTCTGTACTAATTTGGGAGAAAAGGAATTTAGAAAGTTGTATTGACAATCTTGGACTGCTCCAAGGGAAAAATGCTTAGTCTGTGTTTTGCTAACACCTGTGTTCCTTCAAGAACTAGTAAATTTGGTACTGGGAATATTCTATAATTTATACAAATATGATTTGACAATTTGATCTTTTGCCAATCTTAGATTGGCAATGTAAGCAGGATGTGCCTCCTCTGTCTGGGTGGCTTACTGTAAATAAACCTGAAATTGATAGAATTATGGGCTCATGGATGCATGGAGATTGCCATAAAAGCTGTATAATTAACAGGATATAATTTGGAGAGGTTCCAGAGCTAAAATGGTTCCCTCTGTGCAAGTAATATTATGTATGCATTGCTTAGAACCCTGCACGCTAAATCCAAACCAGAACATGTGCTAATGTGGAATAAAGGGACTTTCAGGGAATTGCACTAACAGACCTCTCAAAGGAAAGAATGCTAAGCATGTATCTTAATATTGTCTGTATCCTTTGATTACTAGTAAATTCGGCAATGGGTAAGATCTATAATTTGAGTTGAGGTCAATTTGACATTCTAACACTTGTTATCTCAATTTTTTTTCCATCTTAGATTTTTCTTCAACTATTGACCAATGTATTTTAAAACTTTATCTTTTCTCCTTACTTCTTACAGCAGTTTTCCATATGTAAGGACATTTGAAATGTGGTATGACCTTCAGCAATTATACAATGCAATTAAGTGAGGCACAAAAATATTTGTTTGACATCCTTTTCAGAAAGCACATCCTAGGTATTTCACAAGTTTTTGGCATTTAGAAAATAATGAAATGAAAGAAACTTTGGATCTGAAACAGAGAACTACACTGACTATTTTTTGGTGGTGTTGGTCCCTTTTAATTCATTTTGCTGGACTGATTAACTGAAAAGATTTACTGTGAAGAAATATTATGTAATGTATATGTGGCCTCAATGTTTGCAGTTCTCAATACATTATATAGTGAATAGGTTATTACTTTTACTTTTCTAAGTAGACTTTTAAAAGACAATACCTAGTATTATTCAGAAAGATATAGTATGAAGGCTAGCTATTCAAATAAATTGTTGAATAGTAAATCGTTCAAATAAAAACATTTAGAATGTGTTCATTTTAAAGTTTGCAAAATATGTTAGAATATCTTTAATGAATGCAAATTTAATGAACTCGATAAATAACATCCTAGTCACATCCCATTAATACAGTAAATATTAATTGTATTTACTATTAATAAAACACAATAAATCAATGAATTATATTATATATAAATGCACTATAGTTTACAGGTGCTTTCATATATTGCTTTGTGAGACCGTCACGATAGTTTTCAGCTTTTCATTGGCCCTTATTTCCTGATTCTGGCTTAGATTTCATGAATATGAAATAATTTGGATTCTGTAAAGGAGAACAGCTTAGAAATGCCTTTACATGGTTTCTGCATGCTGGCACGGCAGAGGAAAATTCTGTATGTGCTCGTGATGGAAGATCTCAATCCTCTTCCCAAAGGTGGTCTTTTGCTCTTATTATCCCCTTATGACTCCATTTTAAGTCCTTAAAGTCTGATCAGGTAACAGTCTCTTTTGCTAAGGTTACCACTTTCTTTTTGCCTAGATACATAGGCAGGGGTCAACTGCAAGGTCAACTTGGAATGATTTAGGGTCTGATTTATTTCAGCTTTTTCTATTTCTCTAAAGCCTATTTTGTAAGCACCTAATGTATTCTTCCATCTAATTTACCCCTCCAATTATGTCATAGTTCCCCTTTTTCCTAATGACTCCTTGTGGTTGGGTACAGAGATTCTGGCAGGTTAATGACTTGCTCCTAACAACATAATACATTTCTGAGTGCTAAGACCAAGACCCTTGATGCTTAGTCCAGTGTCCTTTCTACCAGATTGTACTTAAAATTACCCAATAGTAAATTATCCAATTGTGTATGTAAAGGGACATAAGTTGTGTTTCTAATTTTTATTTCTCATTCTTATTATTCTTTTGATCAATGTCGTCCTCAAAGAGACCCAATAAATGAACAGATATGGAAAAGAATAAATAAATGGGCTAAAAGGGAAGAAATTTCAGGGCTAAAACTCAAAAGAAGATTTTAACGTTGGTTTATAATCAAGCCAAAACTAGTTGTATTTAGTGGTGGTACTACTGCCACTTACTAATAAATGGTTTTCCCTTAAAGGGATCAAATTCTACCCAGAATGAATTTCCTTTCTTCACAATGATGAAGAAATTATATTGCTTTCAGATTTTACATCAGAACTTTTCACAGGACAGTGAGACTATGAGATAATATATTAGGCAGTGATGAAAACATATACCCAGGCAAGATTTCTATTAGTATTTTTAGGATGAGAGAATGAGAATGGATGGGATCATATGCTATTCCTTATCTCTATTGTAAATATTTGGATGTATCCATTTTATAGAGAAGAATGACAAGATCCTTGGGCGTTAAGTTCCTGAAAGTTCTTGGAACTTTTTTCCTTGTCATGATTTCAATTTAAACTCTCAAGTTCATTTAACTAAGAGAAGAGGCAAGGAGGGGAAATAAGATTTGACTAGAATTAACAAAGAATAACAGAAAGAAAGAAGACATTTGGGAAAGCATGAGCAGATTTTTGATACAGTCATTCTATGGGAAGGATGAAGCATTACCTATACTATGAAAGGAGATTTAGCAAGGTGCATTGGCAAAATAGGCACTCTAATGATACACACTGAAAACATAATTTTATTAAACAATATTTAACTATAATACTATTAACATTTATCAGTATTTGCTGCTCTAGACATTGTCAATGATCAATATTTTTAGAGAAAAATATTACCATTGACTTCTGTTTCAAACTTCAGAAAATTTTCATGAAACACTGCATAATCTCTTCTTGTATTGTTTACAAGTTTTACAAAAGTCCTGGTAATAGGATGGAGTGGAATTATACTGACATATAAAATACATAATGGCATTTGAGTTTGCTTCCAATTCTATAGGTTTATTAGAACACAAATATTAATATGGAAGAAACCAATTAAAAATTTTTAATCAAAAAGGCAAGAAAAGTCAGCAGTCATTAAATTCTTATAATCTGAACTATTTCTATTAGACTCAGTATGTTGGTTTATTTATATCCCAGGCTAAGATCAGGAGAAAATTATTTCTCTTATTGCTATCATGTAATATGACACAGATGTAGATATTTTTCATTCATTAGGTCATTGATAAAACTGATATATATGTCTTTCAAAAACCTGAAATCATATGGTAAATGTTCTCACAATTAATGAATTTGAATAAAGTATGATAAGTATAATATTTTTATTCTAAATAGAAGAGGACCCAGTATCTCCCTCTAAATGCACTTTCCTTGGCTATTTTCTTCAAAATTCTTTTTAGATGTTAATATAACCTTTTCTTTAGTTTTTGATAATTCTAGCTTTTAAGTTGCTTTGAAAAATGAGAATTAATATCCTCAGGAAAGTTTAAATTATCAAATGTTTCAACATATCTAGGTGTTCTTCGGATGATCTACTTTTGATTTGTTCTTTTGTCTTTTGTCTAAAGCTAAGACAGCTGGTCTTGTGGGAGGCTAAGGACTGGGCTAGGGGCATCTCATATCTATTCCAAATGTCAAGTTAGATGCTTTTGATTTAAGGGTCTCAATACGAATCTCAATGTAGATAAAATTAGCTTACCTTTATCCTGGCCTTAACCTTTCCCACCCAAGGTCACAATGGCAGAGATCAGCTCAGGTCATTCTTTCCACTTGTATTTAAGGCTACACAACAGATGTTAAGCCCAATTATCTGATGTTAACCCCTATACTGCTCTGCATTTAAACCACACACCCTTGCCATTTTCAAAGCTGACCTCCAACCAAATGTAATTGATTGGCCTTCCTTCTCCTGTAATTTATAACTCATTTTTGGCAAGTAACTTCTCTAAGAGACATTAAACCAGTGGGAGCCGTATGTCACCTGGATAAAGGTGCTTCCTGCAGTTTGATGCTGGTGCTGCGGTCTCTCCGTACTGGTGCAGGCTCCAAGGTGGGTAGACCTGTGGCTGAGGTGGTGGTGGTCCAAGTGGAAGAAACTCGTCTCAACAAGCCAGGGGGCAAACTCCTTCTCAGGCGCTAGGAAAGAGAGTCACCTTCATTACCAAGTATATTTTATATTTCTTAACATATATGGAATATCATAGAAGGAAATGAGCTTTTAATGAGAAGTTAATTGATTAAATTATATTGGTTGAATACCACCTATCTAAAATTTGGGTGCTCAGAAATTTAAAAAAAGACTCTCTAGCTAAAATGAATGTATATAAAAATAACATTTGGGGATATTTATTTCAATGCTTACACAAATATGTGATTGCAGGAGTGAGAGTCAGTTACCTCTGAGATAATTTTATATTTATTCAACAGGATTTATGTACCTATTATATTACTTGTTATGAGAAGCTTTTCCTCAAAAGTCACTTGTTTGGGGGCATGAATTAATTTATATCATCTTGCACCACAGTCTACACCCCAAGTATACTGATTATATTATCTTCATTTACAAATGAAAGGAGCTAAGTGTAAAAATGTAAGTCTTTCATAAAATGCACCACTTCTCTTATGATTAATGTAACTTAGACATCAGAGATATGAATAGTGTTATCGGGGTCAACTCCTCTTAATAGGAGACCCTGCTGGTCAACCTGCTGTTCCCCTTCTTATTTCGTCTCCCAAATATCCTAAGCAGGACACGTAGCATCATCTGTACTGGGGCAAGAGTCTGGGATCACTAGGATGAGCACCAATACTCTAAAGCAGGTCTGGACCTTAAAAGTTAAACTGGGCCGGGCATGGTGGCTCACGCCTGTAATCCCAGCACTTTGGGAGGCTGAGTTGGGTGGATCACTTTAGGTCAGGAGTTCGAGACCAGCCTGGCCAACATACAGTGAGCTGAAGTTGCGCCACTGCACTCCAACCTAGGCAACAGAGCGAGACTCCATCTCAAAAAAAAAAAAAAAGTTAAACTGATGGTATTTTTTCTACAACTTCACCAACAGTCATAAGAGAGAACCACTTTTGTTTGTGGCTAATCACTCCTAATAAACCAACCACGCAGGCGTAGTTCACAAAGACATTCTGCTCTTCTGAAGAAGGTAAAAAAATTTTGAGAAGTGAACTATACGTCACCTTGGGATTTAAGAATAGCTCTGATATTAAATAGTTTCCTATGTCTCTTAAAGATCTGAATGTGCATCTTAGAAGGGAATTCAGTTGGAAGAGAAAAAGTCAAACACTCTTAAATACCAGCTTTCTGGCCTTAAATCTGTCACTGAACTCAGGTCTAACTTGTGACCTGAAGGAACCAGTTAATCTCTCTCTCCATCTCCTTACTGTCATATTATACACAGGTATATCTATATCAGGGAATTGCACATTAGACAGAAATTATATAAATATGTAATTCATAAAGTTATGAAGATCACATTCCTGAGGGACTCACAATAGCAGAAACACAGATGTTACTGACCACCAGCTCAAAAGGACAGCTGCTTGTTTACTAAATAAGTGACTGTGCTGAATATACCAGAGACCAGTGACACTCTGATTTATTTAGTCTTTAATACGCCTTATTTTTAATCTATATTGAGACGTAAAATGGGTGAGGATCCTCTTACAATTTACTTTTGTAATACTCATACCACGTATATAAAAAGAATACATTTGTGTAATTTCCTTTTTACATATAAATTGTGAATTTATAGAAATCACTAAGGACATCTTTTACTTTAAGCCGTTATGGGTTCAAACGTGGTTGTGTATTGGAAAGTCAACAGGATATTCTGAAGTAGATCATTCAAGAAAATCAAAGAGTAAAGGAACCTTCAGTTTTAGGAGTCAATGGATTTTAAACAGAATCTGCACTAGAAAGGAGCAAGGATTTCTGCCTTTTTGGGTTTGTTGTTGTGGCAATATCCTTACCACCTTAGAAAAGAGCCTGGCATATAGAAAATTTTTTGCAAGTAACATGAAAGATTAAAGAACTAACATAAAAAGATAAATTTTTTACGTATAGAAAACTATCAAGTCTAAAGACAGAAGTCTTTATGTTTAAATATTTATTACTTTTGTCACCATGACCAACACATCTTGCCTTAGTTACTGATATGAATTTGCAGATGGAGTTGGGGTGACAGAAAGGAGACCTAGAAGACAACTTTTTAAAAAACAGTTTAACCCTTTAAGGAGTATGTCATTATTACCTACCTTTGGAATAGCAAGCTTGTCTTTTTCAGAGCTCTCTTCAGAGTCAGAACAGGTATAGTTTTCACTGAGGGAAGTGATGGGATTCACTCTGGGCTTGTGAATGGCCTGGAAGGTGAGCTGTGTGCTGAGCAAGTTGCTCACGGCTCTCAAGGATGTGCACACATTTGGTGGAAGAGAAGGGTCTGCCAGGAGGTCGGTAATGAGGCCGTGGGCCTCGCCCATCACGGCTATATCCACAGTAATACTGGTTCCCGAAGACTGAGACACAAACCAAGACAAGATCAGATAAGAAAAGGCCTGAATCTGAAGGCACAAAGCATTAAGTTAGACTTTTTCACTAAGAAATGAATTGGGCTCGTTCTTTAGGATTTCAGTACAGTAAAATTTAAAACACCTATTTCAAATTCTGCTAAAATGTGCCCTAGCTGTCATCCTATTTTTGCATTTGTGGCACATTTTTTAATGCTAGAACTTGGGGAGGGGTGAAGCATATTTGAAGAGATTAAAAAGATGAATGCTAGTTTTTAAAAGGCAAAAACTTTCGGAGAGCTGGGGAAAAAAATGTCATATCACTCCCTATGAAGAGCTCAACAGTTTACCTGTATGTTCTTTGGGAATTTCATTCCAAAAGTAACATTAATAAAACACAAAATTGTATTTTTAGTAATATTTTAATGTGATACTTGAGCCTGGTGTTTATTCAATGAATAGTTTTCCTAATGGTAGTTATTCAACAAATGTTATTAGAGATATAGACACACACACAAAAAACTCCATTTGTGTGCCAGTTCACAATGTCTCTCTTCCAGTTGTTCGTAAGAATAAAAATTTCAGTTCTGGGATTCTGTGGCACATCTGTCATAGTCTGCCAAACTGCCTATCAGAGCAGAGCCATTCCTCTGTCCTCACAGCGCAGAATATAGAGGCCATGAAAATACATATAAATAAATGAAATAAACTCCAAAGAGATAAAAAACCTTAAGTATAAAGTTGTAAGATTAAAAAAAAATATGAGGGACTATTTTATAGTCTTGAAATTAAAACCTTTAAAAAGAATATGAATTCATAAACTGCCAAGGCTATTCTGAATGGATCTGACTAAATCAAGATATAAACTTCTGCATAAGAAAATATACCATACGCAAAGAAAAAAACAGTCTCTGAGAAAATGTTTGTCACACAGAGAAGATAAAACATATCCAAATAAACAGCTTCTAAAAAATCAATAGAGGACAAAACTGAAAAAGGAAGTGAATAGACAATTCAAACAAAATGTAAATAACCAATATATTAAAGCCACTTGTGTCCCTTATCATTAAATTGCAAATCAATATAATAAAAACAACTTTTACTTATGAAATTGGCAAAACAATAAAAGATTCATAACACCAAGCATTAGTAATGGTTTGGGTAAATGAGTAATGAGGAAAAACAATCCAAAATTTTTGACAAGGAATTTTGCTAGTTTAAATGTATATCAGTTTGTATTTTAAATGTATATATCCGATGCTTCAGCAAAACAATATACACATCCGGTCAAAAGAAATACTTCTACAAATATTAAACATACAAAAACAAGAACACAAAGGATATAGCAGTGCTCTGGCAACAACAACCAAAGAATGTAACCCCAAGATGCATGTAAGTAGAGAAATTTTTTAAAAAAATTCGTTATAACTGTCTTAGAAAGTTGTATATCTTTGTTTAAAAGATGTGGGTAGATTCATAAAATATTGTCTGGAAAATATTGTTCAGTGGGTTGGAAAAGTATGTCATAGAAAAAGTGAATACATATTATTCTTGTAATTAGGAAAGTATCATAATTATGATAACACCTAACATCCATAAAGATATTTTGTGTTGCAATAAGTAATAAGTAAATTACTCTGTAAAATTATCATATAGAAGAGTTACATCTTTTACCACCAAAACTGCAATAATAACTATAATAATAATGGTAAAGTTGATATTTATTAACCACAAGTCTACAAAGTATTAATTGGTGCTGTTATTACCTTCATTTTCATTAGACACAAATAAACTCGCCAAAATTAGACAGGTAGAAAATGGAAATATCAGGCTGCAAACAAAAATAGCTTGATTCCATAGCTCGAGAGCTGAACTAGTGAATGGTGAAAAAACAAACAAAAAAACAGAATCTTAATTTTATGTTCTTAAATACATCTGTAATTACTTAATGCATTATTTAGTAATAGTGCCCGTGTTCTCTGTTCACAGGCCCAATATGAAAATTTAAGTGTAATATTAATAGATTTAGAATATGTAGTCATGCATATGTCATATTTGTACCTATAGGGTTAATTTTATTTTTCTGAGCTAAACGTAGAATTTTATTTTATTTACTTATTTTAAAAATAATTTGTATGGTGTATACTTAGGCTTATAACATAATGTTGTGTGATATGTACAGATAATCAAATGGTTACTGTAGCGAGACAGATTAACATATCTAACATTTCATATAGTACTTCTGTGACAGGAACATCTGAAATCTCCTTAACAAAAATTTCATTATAATACAATATAATTTTGTTAAATGTAGTCCTCATGTACATTAGATCCCTAGACTTATTCATCCTATCTATCTGCTACTTTGGATCCTTTGACCTGCGTCTCCCCATTTCCTGCCCCTGCCCCTGCTTCTGCCCAGAGTAAAACACGGTTTTATTCTCTATCTCTGAATATTTGACCTTTTTAAAAAATTAGGATTCTACATGTAAGTGAGATCATGCAATATTTTACTGTGTCTGGCTTATTTTACTTAGCATAATGTCCTTCAGGTCCATCTAGTTATGACAAATGGGAGGATCTCCTTCCTTTTTAAAGGCTGAATGACATTCCATTGTATGTATATACATTCCATGTTTTCTTTATCCATTCATTCATGTCTGGATGCTTATGTTGTTTCTGTATCTTGGCTATTGTGATTAATGCAATGAACATGAGAGTGCAGATATCTTTATGAGGTGGTGATTTTATCTAATTTGGATCATACAGTAGTTCTATTTTCAATTTTCCTAAGAACGGTTATACTGTTTTGCATAATGGCTGTACTAATCTACATTTCTAACAGCAGTGTTCTAGGGTTCCCTTTTCTCCACACCCTTGTTGACATCTGTTATATCTTGTCTTTCTGATAATAGCCATCCTAACAGGAATGAAGTGATATCTTACAGTAATTTTAATTTGCACTTCCTGATGATTAGTGATGTTAAACACTTTTCCATATATAACTGTTGGCCACTTTTATGTCTTCTTTGGAGAAATGTCTGTTCATGTCCTTTGCTCACTTTTTAATAAGGTTATTTTTCCCCTATTGTGTTATAAGAGTTATTTATAGATATTAATTCCTTATCAGATACATGCTTTACAAATTTTTTTTTCCCAGTCTGTCAGTTGCCTTTTCATTTTGTTGTTTGTTTTCCTTCCTGTGCAGAATCTTTTTAGTTTGATGTAGTCCCATTTATTTTTTTTTTCTCTTTTGGCCTGAGATTTTGGTGTGTTATCCAAAAAATCATTGCCAAGGTCAATATTTGAGAGCTTTTCTCTTATGTTCTCTTCTAGAAGTTTGATGGTTTCAGGTGTTACATTTAGGTCTTTTATCTATTTTGAGTTGATTTGTGTGTGTGGTGTAAGATAAATACATGATTTCATTCTTTTGCATGTAGAAATCCTGCTTTCTCAGCACCATGTATCAAAGAGACACTTTGATACTTTCCACTTTGTGTCCTCTTAGCACCCTTTTATAAAATTATTGACCATGTATGTTTAAATTTACTTCTGGGCTCTCTATTCTGTTCTATTGATGTAGGTTTCTGTTGTTATGCCAGTAGCATACTATTTTGATTATGATAGCTTTGTAATATAGTTTTAAATCAGAAAGTGTAATGCTTTTAACCTTTTTCCTCTCAGTACTGCTTTGGCTCTCTGGGTTTTTTTGTGGTTTCACAAAAATCTTAGAATTGTCTTTTTCTATTTCTGTGAAGATGCCATTGGGATGTTGATAGTTATTGCATTAAATTTCTTTATTTCTTTGGGTAGTATGAATATTTGAACAATATTAGTACTTCTGATCCAGTAACAGGGAATATTTTTCTATATATCTGTGTCTTCAATTATTTTCATCAATGTATTATTATTTTCAATGTATAAATCTTTCACCTCCTTGGTTAAATTTATCCCTAAGAATTTTTTATGCAATTGTACATGGGAGTGTTTTTTATTTCTTTTTCAGCTAAGTGCTTATTTGTATATAAAAAATGTTATTGATTTTTGTCTATTGCCTGTTGACTTTCAATCCTGTAACTTTACTGGATTCATTTGTTAGCTCTAACAGTTTTGTTTTGTTTTGTTTTGTTTTGTTTTGTTTTGTTTTGTTTTTGGTGGAATTGTTGCAGTTTGCTACCTATAAAGACCATGTCATCTCCAAACAGAGACATCATTATTCATTTTTTTAATGTCTGTAAAAATGCCAACAAACTAAGTTAACATTCCTTTTTAGAAATAAGTATTTTAAAGTGCATCTCTAATTATTATGCTTCTGAAAATCTCATGCAATGTGATCCTCTGAAACAGTAATGTTTATTCTTAGCCACGTTGTTCTAATAAACTAACAATTCACTGCACTGTTTCTACACAAATCTGAAATTTTAAGTCAAATTGTTTTCAAGACATACAATTTTAAATGATTTTGACAATGAAATTAAGTTTATTGTCTAGTGATAACTAAAGAAGTTTTTAAAATGTTCTCAGTACATAAGATCTACAAATCTGAAGAAAAAGTAGAACACGTTCATTAAAATTACAAGTTTTATATAAATTATTGGGAAGAGGACAAGTCTTTTTATAATTATCAAATTGTGTATCTTTTTTATACTTTATTTTTTCTTTCAAATAATAGATGTATTTCTTATATATACAGAAAACATAGTACAAATTTAAAAAGTGACTTTAAAATAGAAACAACTGAAAACTCATCTTTAGAAGTCAATGTCACAGTTACATCAGAATTTAGAAGACAAGTACATTATATATTTTGATGTCACTATGCTGTAGATTTTGCAAAAGCAAAAGTCTTTAAGTGAAAACAAAAGCAACATTCAAGCCAAGAGACAAATTATCCATACTGAAATTGTCTAAGAAACTGAAGTGAACACTCTTCCTACTGGAAAAAAAAAATCTCCCTACTATCATGAACTCAGGTCCTCACTTTATTGTTTTTATGATTCCGGAATAAAATTATGTCACAGTCAACAAATACGTCACACATAAGAACTTATTACCACTTTTTTGCTCAAATAACTAAAGGCTTTAATGAGGCATGCAATTTAAAACCAACAATCAGCTTTGTTTGCAGCAAACCTGCCAAAGGTAACCACATATGAAATGGCAAAAGATGGAAAGATGGACTGGCAGCTGTTTCAATAAACAGTAGGTAAGCTATAAAGGCTGGATATATCTAGGCTGTCCCTATTAAGGAATGTTAGGGAAAAGGGGTTTCCGTTTTTGGTAGTGTTTTTTAAGTCATGTACAAAGTAAGAAAAAATTGCGTGATTCACACAGAGGGGTATTTCCATGCCTATTAACTTTGAAAAAATAATATAATTTAATATTGAGGTATACCAATGGTACTCAGAAATATTTTATTTAACTGGTGAAATCTTAGATAGTGATAATAAATACTAAATGTTAAGTTTATATAAAGGCCACTTTAAAGGAAAGTCTTAAAACTAACAATCTGAAACCATCCTTGAGTGCAGTACGAGCCACACTAAGCACAAAACCGCAGTTGAGTCTTACGGTGCAGATGATCAAACAAATCTTTTCCTTTAAAAAGAAGTTACCAGGCAATATAAAACACTCTACTTCACAGACTGTCCTTATAATAGAAATATTTATATTTAACATTTAAGAAAATACAAGCGTATTTCCCTAGACACTATTTAAATGGCAACCAAATTTGGATTGCCACCTTTAAATAGAAAATGTGGAATTTCAGTATGATAAACAGTGGAGGAAAGTGTGGTTTTATGTATCAAGCCAAAAATAACTGATACTCTTGGTAAATCCGCCATTTTTCAATGTAGTTTTTTGTTTTTTGTTTTTGTTTTTTTTTTTTTTTAAGACAGAGTCTCATCTGTCACCCAGGCTGAAGTGTACTACAGTCTTGGCTCACTGCAACCTCAGCCTCCTGAGCTCAAGTGATCCTCTCTAGTGGCTGGGACTACAGGCTCACACCACCATGCCTGACTAATTTTTTGTATTTTTGGTACCAATGGGGTTTCACTATTTTGCCCAGGCTGGTCTTGAACTCCTGAGCTCAAGCAATCCTCTCACCTTGGCCTCCCAAAGTGCTGGGATTACAGGTGTGAGCCACCGTGCCCAGCTGAGTACTCAGTTTTTAAACAACGTCGTTTTCGTCTTTTATCTACATCCAGGCTACTTTCCCATTTCCAGGATGTCCTACCTAATGCTGGCTTTAGACTTTCATAATTGTTAATGGCCTTGGTATATTACAGTCTATTTTACTCATCAAAAACAAAGGCCTAGAAGATTTGGGGCCATAGATAAGGAGTTTAAAAGACAACAACAAGTATAATCGGTATCATACATACTTTTAGATTAGACATGTATCTATCAATTCATTTACAGAGAATTTCTTTTAATTCTTATTACTAGGGGGCAAAAACTTTGACACTGCAGTACTGATATGATAAAAGGAAAATCTTTGAATATGTATGGAGGTCAGAAAGTATTTGCCCGCTTTATTATAAAAGTCATCTAAGTTTTTAAATTTCCATAAGTTGCAAATTACAAAAAATTCTAACAAGTCTATGTAACCACGTTACTAACAGAATGTAATATAAAATTATATATCATTAAGTAATACATCAGATTATTTACTGCAGTGCTGTGTTTGAGTTTGTGCTAAAATATTGAGAACTGGAGAATTTCTAAAAGATAAAATCTAAGAATGCTTAGGAGATAATTATGGGAAAAGGGTAAATTAAAACAAAAAAGCAGATACACATCATTTTATTTAAAGAAAGTAAAGGTGCCCAGGGGAAAAATCAGAAAGAGACTGGAGAAATGGTAGGGTCAACAGAAATTTATTCTTTAAAATGATTAGGGAGGTTATCTAGCAGAGGAGGGGTGATGAAGATAATGCACCCAATTCTTTACATTTCCTTTGAGGTAGCACCAATGTTATCAAGTTATAGCTCTGCTTCCTACATATTTTAAATCATAGATTAATTGATAACTTAATTAAATAAGCTGAATATATCCCTTCCCAGAGGCGCAGAATGTAATAATTCTCCAGTCTTCTGACTCTGAACAATACGGCATGTCAAATGCTTTGGAAATTAATTTATTCTAACTGGAGGAAAAGAATTAGAAGTAGCACCAAAAGCCTGTCTTCATAAGTCTACGTGAAACTTAAAGATAGGTTACAAATGCTGGAACATTAGAATTGAGAAATTTTCTAGATAACTTAGTAGAAATGCTATATACCTCAAATTAGGCCACTTTAAAAATATTTTCAGTTTTATGATGATTTCCAAAACCAAACCTACAGGTTTCCTATAGGCAATACTGTATCTACGAGAGCACTCAGGCTCTTTTCCTCTGAAATCAGAGAACTAGGCTGGATCTCTTGAAGATCCCTTCCAATTGTGCAGGTAATTCATTCTTCTACACAATGTACACACACACATCAAAGAAAAAAAAAAGAAAAGGGTTTTAAAATTATTTCTTGGCATCTTAAGCATTTTACGCTTTTAAAAAAGATGTTTAAATGACTATGTACACTTAGAAAAATCCTTATTTTATTCACTGCTAATCTTCCACAAGCGCAGCCTTATAAGTTGTTATTGAGTCACCGATGCTGTTTCCTTCTTGTGGTAATTGCCTAGTGTACACTGAGTACTCACAAGGAATAGGCTAGTTAGTGGAATTTCCACATACTTCTCCCAGCAGAGGTGAGTTACACATTTGCCTAGTGTCAGTTTCCTTTCTTCCCAAATCTCTTTAGGCCTGTTATATTTGTCATTGTAAATTACATAGTCTAACAAAATATCTACAAGGAAATGACACCTGCATAAAAATGGAATTGTTTCCTTGAAAATGAAGTTAGGTAGCTTTACACACATAAATAGATTTTGTAAGAGTGAGATCCTAAGAAATGATTTCCATTGAATTAGGTAGGGGAGCTACAACTATAAAGATTCAAAAAGAAAATCACAAAATACCTAAAGGCTTTTCAACTCAGAATGCTTCCATGTTCCTAAGTTGTTTCCACTATAAAGAAACTGAAACTGGCAATCATGTATAATGAAATATGGGTATGGTGTAAGTAAGAAAGACGACCTGAAACTGCAGTCAATTCAGTGGACACATACTTGAGAGAAACATTCTTGGCTCTTCATCAAAGAGGTACAAAAACCTGCATACTCTATGTATTAGGTTAAAATATATTACTAGAATTATATAAAATTTATGTCATATTTTTATGATTCTCTGCTTTAAAAACTTTTTAAAATTCCCAGACCAGCTAGTGGTCCTACTTATGTCTGTTAAGAGGGCTCCATAGTATTATTAACTCAACATTTTCTTTCACTTGAAATGAGACATAATGTAATTGCTGTGTTAAAGCTTTTCATTAACATTCCTGGAACAAGAGATAGAAAGCTAAGTTTGGTTTATGAATTAGCACTTGGGAAGCAAAAAGGTACAAGTACATATTTTCATCATATATAAGTTTATAAGGCTGTATATTTGGGAAGTTGGAAAACAGAGTTTTATAATGTTGGGATATAAGAGGAAATTTTTATTCATCAATATCAAATATTTATTATATGAGGCAATGCATGGGGTCGTTAAGGATGCAAGACCTAACTAAAGTTAGACTGCTTATGTTCAAATTTCAGATCTATTAAGATTTTTATTTTATTTAAAAAATAAATTCATGGTTTTTTTTGCTTTTTTTTTGTTTGTTTTTTGAGATGGAATCTCGCCCTGTTGCCCAGGCTGGCATGCAGTGGCATGATCTTGGCCCACTGCAACCTCCACCTCCTGGGTTCAAACAATTCTGCTTCGACCTCCCGAGTAGCTAGGATTACAGGCGTGCACCACCATGCCCAGCTAATTTTTTATTTTTAGTAGAAATGGGGTTTTACCACGTCGGCCAGGCTGGTCTTGAACTCCTGACCTCATGATCTGCCCACCTCGGCCTCCTAAAGTACTGGAATTACAGGCATGAGCTACCGTGCCTGGCCCATTTCATTTCTTTAGCTCTTGTTGTCTCATTTCTAAAAAGGGGTTAATAGTAATATCCAATATATAATATAATTGATGATTGAGATCATAAACATAAAAAGCCTTCATAGAGTGCTTGGCCCAAAGTATATGTTTGATAAGTATTATATATCATCAACATTATCATTATTGTTGGCTAACACTGTTATTGAAAAAGATTGTGTGTGCAAAGGAATGTATATTGTGCACGTGGGTGTTTGTCCCCTATATGAACTGGGCCAGTAGTTCCTTTATAAACAAAGATAGCATAGAGGTATGATTTCTCTACCAAGAAAACCAAAATAAAACAATAAAAACAAAAACCCAACTATTTCTGCTTCTTATTCTAGGTAAATGCAGTCAGGTATATTACACTCCCTACTCCAAAATACTCATAATAGTCCTGATACTGAAGTTCTTAAAAAGTGAACGTACGAAAGTCCTGGTTTCAGTTAATATGGCTGATTCCATTGGAATGGTTTATAACACAGGATGTGAAAAGAATTCTAAAAGCAGGCATCATAGCTCCATTGTTGGAAGTATTTTTTTTCTTTCTATTTAGTCATCCTGGGAGGCACCCTGGGAGGCAAACACAGCATGGGAGGAATATTCTCAGGGTGGAAAGGGAGTTGGGATAAGAGATGAATAAACAGTTTAAGAGATGACACATAAAAAGGAAATAGTCACTGGGGCTTTTCTCATCCAACTTTGGTCCTCAATGCTGGGAAAAGATGTGTGATGAGTTTTTGGAAGCTGTCTTCTCCTACATCTTGATAGCACAATTTACCACTCTGTCCTCCAACTCTCTCTGGAAGGCTATCTGTGATACTAGGAAATGGTTATCTTGGTCAATGTACTAAATTAATTTAGAAGATGAGCTGGATTTGATACAATGATCTTCGGAGCATTACTGGTTCTGACCTCAGAGACAACAAAATTGCATATGTGTTTATACTTTCATAGGACCCATTTATAATTTTAGATTTGAAGTTGGTTGGGAAATTTTTAAAAAATGAAATCATGTGAAAATTTTGCAGTAACTCATTGTAGGCTGAACCTTGGCTAAAGGCCATCCTAAGGAAGCAGATGTTTGTGTATTTTAATTTTCTGGCAGGGAATATGAGTTTACATTTGGATTTTTTCCTTAAGATAATATATATGTACAGTAGGAGGAAAACATATAGGGATAGGGCCCTTCATCAAACTGCTTCCCAACATGTCTGTGGGCAGGTCCTATGTGAGATGTGAAACACAACAAACTTCAGTAGTTACCAGAATTCTTCACTTCCTTCTCTTTTGATGTTCAAAGATAATTCCAAGTCACCAAATGAGATGGGGTACATGGCCTCTGTCCTTATACACATCCCTACAAGCTATCTGCAAACAAGTCAAAAATTGTTGAAAAATCTGTTCATATTTTCTAATTATTTTCCAGACACTAGCGAATTCACTTAACAACTCAAAGTTAACAATTGTACAATAGTGTTTTATGATTTAGGAAATAGAACATACTTATTAAATCACTTACTCTAGTAAGCACCCATATCTTTCAGAAGATAACCTTAGCTGCCTTTAAGTTCCACGCTGGTTCTCTCTCTTTCTCTTAATTAGAAAAGATGATGTAGCTGGCAAACATATAAGAAAGTCAGGCAATGAGCTACTCATGTGACTGCTCACACAAATGTGAGAAGGTTTGGTTAAGTATAAATTGCTATATAAATAGAAAGCATTAATATTTTTGTTGGTGGAAGAAACAAGAAGCAAAGAGAACTCAACTGGATTCTCTGATGTGAGCAAAAGTTTTTAACTATGATAGGAATAACTAAGAATCTCTGGAATAAGTATGAATTCAGAAAAGTTGATAAATGTGGGGTGGTCTTTTGTCTGTTAAATATCAAGAATTGCTATTAAACTTGAACTTGAGGCTTCTGTTTGCTTAGGCTAAAAACAGTGGACAACAGATGGCAGTATTCTGCCTTTTTAAAAAACTATCTGAACATCTCTTAAAACAAGTGCTACTGCCTCATTAACAGATAGAATTTAGTTTCTTTTTTTCACAGAAATCAAACATAAGGTAAAAAAGGGAATAACATATAAGTCTATTGATAGAAATAAAAAACTGAAATGTGCCTTATCCCTCAGGATCATTGTTAAAGTGAAATTATAATTACACAATTAATGATTTGTCTAAGTTGCAAACATTTTACTTGTTACATTTCTCCATTTATATAAGATATATTAGAAACATGACCTTTTCCCATACACAATTTAACATTTTTCCCACAGTAATTTTTTACTGTAATAAAAATATTAACACAAAAAACATCAAATGTATTTGAACACAATGGTTTTGTGACATTTTATTGCCACTTGTTTTATTCACATTAACACTAGACTTTCTCCCGCCTCATATGCAGTGGGTGCTTATCTATGCTACTGACTTGCTTCTGCTGCACTTAATCCAGGACACATTCCTTTACTGATTCAGGAGCATATAAACAACTCCACATTAATGCCCATTGGGGATATTCCTTTCATACACTGAAAACACCAGAAACAAAAGCCAACAACCCTTGGAGCCGTACCTTCTGAGAAACTTTGCATCTCTGACTAGATCTCACATATATTCATAGACCCTCATTGCAACAGCACCTGCCACAATTCTCAATTCAGCTTTTGGTATGTCTATATGTTATGGTCTGTATTCCTCCTTTAGGATCAAAGTTGTACAAGGACGAGGGCAGGGCTAGGTTTCATTCACCTAGCATGGTATCTGGTACTTTGTAGGCACTCAATAATATGAGAAATGATGACTGCATAAGTAACATACTCCAAACCTTCAAAGATAAGTAAATGCCCTCTCTCCAATTCTGTACCTTAAAAGACAAATAAATTTAAGTGTTTTGAGACAGTTCTTTAAAATAAATCACTGCTTTTCTGAAAACCATCTTAAAACATTCAACTTTCCAGCACAATTGCATGTTCTAATCTCACACTTAAAACATATTGACAATTGTTATACTGAAATACTGGAGTCCTGATTAAAAATTATATTTAACAACCTGATTCTGGAATAAGCACTACCCAGAAAACAGTGAAACTGCCAAGGAGAAGTAATAGTACTGACCAAAAAAAAAAAAAAAAAAAAAGCAATCCTACAAATTTTCCCAAAATTGGGTACATCCATGAAAAGAGTAAGCAAAGGATTAGGGTCTATTTTCTGGAAAAGGAGAAGATCTTAACACGCCTGGAGGTAAAGAAAGAATGGCCTTTTGAGACAAAGTTCAGGTGAAGTACTCGGTGCTTCAGGTTGAAAGGATGACGCTGGAGAATTTTCAGGAAACAGATCATGGCAGAAATATGAGCCATATTCAAGAGCTCTGATTAACTAGAAAGGGCAATAAGAAACTCCTGTAGAGTAATGACATGATCAGTATGTGTGGAGAGAGGAGTCAGGCTTTCAGGAACAAGATTTGGGAAGATGTATAGCTAAGTGTCTTTCATAGAACAAGGAATCAAAGGAGAAGGAATCTGTTTGGATGAGGATACTGAGGTGTGAAATGATTCAAGTGGCATATTAGAAGAGACTTCTGGACTGGAAATATGCACTTGGGCACTGATGACATATATATGGTCATTTCAACAGCATGTTGCCATGAAAATGTGTGAAGAGAAAGGAGTATACTGAGGGTAGAGCCATAATCAATACCAACTTTTAAAAGCCAGGCAGAAGAGGAGAAATCCACAAAAGGAAGAAAGAAGGGACAAATGAGAACGAAGAGTGTCCAACGGGCCAAGGAAATTTTAAGCAGCAAGGAGTGGTCAGCAGTGGATTGGTGCTTGAGAGATTAGCAAATCTTGAAACATTTTTGAGTTTAATATTTGGAAGGTCACTGGTAACTCTAGAGAGAACAGTTTCAGTGAAACACTGAAGTAGCCAGCCACATCGCAATAAATTAGCAATGAAAGGAAGATAGAAGAATGATGATTATAGAGACAAGTCTCATGACAACTAGCTGAAAAATGGAAGACACATATATGTCAGTATTCAGAGGGAAAACAGGGTCTAAACAGTTATTGAGCATGTGAACTGCATAAATGTTGAAGGGTAAAGATAATGGAATGAGAAATAGATAAAAATCTGAAAGAAAGAAGTAAGGGGTACAAGAGTAACCTTTCACAATGGGAGATAACCTTTTCCATGAAAACAGTAAGAAACAAGAATATAGATTTACAGGTGAGAAGTTAAACAAATTTTTATACTTTTACTTTTATTTACACTGTGAATTAGGTACTGAGTCTCTTGCTGAGAATGTGATGTGGGCAATGTTGAGGTTAGAGGTACAAACAAGAATGAAAAACTTTTGAAAGAGGAATGGAAAAGAGCTGGCTAGATTCTCAAGCAATACTAAGGCCCAGCTGGGTACCTACCAATGTTACTCAGCATAAAATCTGACATGAAAAGGAAACTAAGAGAAAACAGGAGAAGTATGACAGACAGGAAAGAAAGATTGGCCTACTGGACCAGAGATCCGGGTGAGGTGAAATAACAGGTCTAGAGAGAGTAAGTGAGGGGCAGAGCAGAAAAGCTGGAAGAGCAGAAAAGCAGCACATGGGGACTGCATGAGAAGGACAAATGGGCAAAAGATTCCACTAGTAGACAAGGCTCTCAGGCAGGGGAAGTTGCTGCTTTTTATTAGGAGAAATGAAGGTTGAAAGGGAAGTATGAGGCTAGATTTCAGATGCCCAAGAATGAAAGATAAATATTTCTATCAGTTGGTAACTAAATGATTAAAGATGGCTGAGAAGGAAAATGATATAATCAAACAGTAAGCAGTGCTTGAGGAAGATTAAGGTGTGGCACAGAAGAAGGCAGGTCTGACCAAGGCTGCCGAAACAATAAACATGGGAAACCAGGACATTTGCAGCATGAACGTCCAGGAAGAAAAGAGTGGAAGTTACATTCAGGAGAATTATTTGCATTTAGAAACTGATGAGATATGGGACATAAGAAATGAAATAGATTTATTCTTATAATAGTCTTCTTTACTCTTTCCACAATATTCTTTCAGTTTCTTCTTTCAGAAATCTCTTTAAGGGCCCCTCAAAATAATATGTGAATAATTCACTTGTGAGTTTATAAAATCTATATTGCATCTGACCACTGTCTAAGAAAATGTTACCTTTTGGTATCTCTATTGCGCTCCACAATGTAAACATATGAGGGGGTGGGTGATTTCAAGAGCCCCCAGATTTTTTAACACAACCTTAAACACTTCATAAATGTATTTTAAAAGTCAGTAGGGGTGGCTGACACCTGTAATCCCAGCACTTTGGGAGGTAGAGGCAGGCGGATCACTTGAGGTCACTAGTTCAAGACTAGCCGGACGAACATGGTGAAACCCCGTCTCCACTAAAAATACAAAAAATTAGCTGGGTGTGGTGGCGGATGACTATAATCCCAGCTACTCAGGAGGCTGAGGCAGGAGAATTGCTTGAACCCAGGAGGCGGAGGTTGCAGTCAGCTGAGACCACACCATTGTACTCCAGCCTGGGCAGCAGAGTGAGACTCCATCTCAAGGAAAAATAAATAAATAAATAATAAAAGTCAGTACATTTCATTTTCTACAACTAATCAACGATTCCATCAATTGAATAATACGGTTTCCAAACTTATAAATAGATCAAATTTCAAAGCACTTGTAAAGAAAATATTTTTGGAAAACAGAATGCATTTTCCTTAAAGAAACACTGTTATAAGTGATTTTGAAGTTTCTGAGCTAGCTCACAAAAAAAAACACATAATAAGTATGACAGAATCTTTTTGTTTTCCACTGCAAATTCACCCTATTTCAATTATGTTACAAAGGGAATGTACAGGCTCTGGAAAAACATCCATTTTTACTTCATTTATTGAACAAACACTAACTAAAATCTATTGGGTACCTGGTACTATCTATATCTTAGGGCTACAGAGATGAATGAATCAGAGCTGCTGCTTTTGAGCAGCTTGCAGTCTAGTGGAAGGCATTCAGAGAACTGAAAGGAGTCATAGGATAGAGGAGAAAACCTGTGGGTGTAACCACTGCGCCTGTTATAAGAAGAGTGAAAGAAGTTGGTTGAAAGTGAAAACAGTTGTTTCTCAAAGTGCAGATCCCAGACACCTGAATCAGTCCACGTGGTTCTTTTCCAAACTTTGAAAATGGCTTCTCAGAACAGAGTCACCATTATCGTTCATACTTCTCCTCAAATGGGATCAAAAAAGAACAAAACAAACAAAAAAGCCAATTATCCAGAAAAGAGAATTGTGAGAAGGGTGAAGGACAGATAGCAAACATACTTATCACTATGATATAGCATTTCCCTCCAAATCTTGAGACCCTATAAGTCTCATAGATCCAACACCTAAATCTTATCTTTGAAACATGGACTTCAAGGCTTTCTAGCTTCTGATCCTCCCAGCAATGAGTTGGGAACTTGAAATTCCCTTCCCTATCAGAATACCTGAGGCTCGCTTCTTGCTTATTGGTTTTAAGGAATGGGGTAAGCTTATCTGCAAGTGGTTTTGCATATAGAGCAGGTAGGTGTAATACATCTACAGTTTGTAATACAATTTCTTGATTTTCCAGGATGCAACTCAGAGATCTAAAAAAATGGCATTGTAATGGGAGTGACTTTCAAAATTTGACACCAGTGCACAAAAGGTTATGTAATTACCAGTGCACAAAAGTTTACAAATATGCTGCAGAGATGACATTCTAACCCAGGTAGTCTGGATCTGAAGCCCTATGCTATTCACAATGCTAAATACTGGGTTCTGTTCCTATGAACGGTCATTTACCTTCAATGATATGAAAATATCCTTGCCAATTTGTTATACAGTATTTTATAAAATAAACTATTCCTCCAATTAATGAAAGCCTAATTAGACAGAGATTATTAAGGGGAACTTGTTAACATCATCAGTAAACTCCAAGATTTCATGGTACACTCCCTGCTTTCACATCTTCTTTGAAAATGTCAAATTGGACTTTTCCCAAAACTAAGACTTAGGAAAGGTCTCACCATTAATATTTTCCCATCAAGAAAAATGCCACTTATTCTATTTCTGATACTTAAGCCAGATTGTTCCTATGGTTTGTCCCAGAAAGAAAAACTGTGGGCTCTTGCGGAGACTTCTATTGCTAATAGGAAGTCATCTGTCTTCATTTTCCTCTTAGGTGGTAATGAAAATAAAATTGTATGATGTATCTGTCTACAAGTCTGGGTTAATTACTTCAGTTTAAGAAACTGATTTCAGTTGTAATCTTATTATATTCAGAATGTTATGAGACAATAAAAAATATGATTATCCTAGGATCAGCAGACATGGTGGCTCACCAAGACATTTAACAGGCAGATGTCAGGCAGGATCATCAAGGTTTTGTATGGGAAGCATTTCAAAATGATACCTACTTTGCATTTAGCAACAATGTGTTACTGAATAAAGGAGGAAATTAAGTAAGTAAATAAGTCATTTGGTCATAACAGTGAGTCACTCAGGATTTCTGTTATAGATCTGTTTTCTTCTTGTGGACATAATTGCTAGTTCACTTAATGCTTCCCCACACCGTTGGTATAGTAATAGCAGCAGATTTATGAAATATGAAGAGCCAATACTTTGTAGAGATTCAGCACATGTTCTTTAAGACAAAGATCTATGTTAAAAAAGACAAAATAAATTGAAAAATAATCTTTTTAAATTATAATCTTATAAGATTAATACAATCGCTGATGAAAAATATGGTTTTTTTGAAAAAAAATTAGAAAGATGTAAATAAAATTGATACTGAATTTGTCTCTCGCTATCATTTCAGTCAATTTTAATTTTACTTCCTCTTAAAATAGAGAGACAAGGACTGAAGTAGGGTGTCATTGCTTTAATTAAAATATGCCATAAAATAAACAAAGCTTTATTTAAAAAATGAACATAGAGCAGATGCAATGGCCCCTATCAGGTGCTGGCCCTGATGGCAAATTAAAGAATATAAAATTAAGACAGAATAAGGTCTAACTAACAAGAGCTTCAAAATGTCTCCCCACTAGTTTCAATATTTCATACAAATACTTCAAACTTGTTATGTCTATCATTAGCTACATTCTACTCTGGCTCAAAAGATTATAACAGCTTCTCAAATATCCATCAAGCATGTCTTGTGGCTGCTGGACCAATTGACAACCTCATTCATTTTCCTATGGACTCTGATAACATTCTGATATCAAGACAAATAGGTCTAAAGACATTTGGAAATGCTCTAATTCTAAACTGTCTTCAAAGCATATCCACTGGATGCCATGACAGTCTGTGCCTATCATGATAATTTCAACTCCAAAGCCAAGGATTTGGTCAAGAATGGGTAGGCCAAGTCAATGGAGTCAATGAGATACGAGGGGAACTTAGCTTCATGCTTCTAGAAAAGGAAATTATTCTTCTTCAGAAGGAAGCATGTTGCTACCAGCAGCCGTTTTTGGATCACAAGTAGAATCAGCATTAGGATGACACCAATACTATAGACAGTAGCAGAGTAGAGATAATAAAAAACCTAAGTGCATTGTAACATTGCTAAATTCACTAAATGCATTAATCCTGAAGGCTTCCCTCCTCTGGCCTTCTATTCATGAGAAATAATAACATCTCTTTATTACTACAACTTTTGAAGTTTTATTTATGGTTGAAAATATTTTAACTAATACAGCATAAGTTTTTCTTTTTTTTTTTTTTGCCAACTGTATATGTAAGAAGTAGATAAATAATTCTATAATGTATCGACCTACAAGTCTGGATTAATAAATTCAGTTTAGGAGAACAGTTTTAGTTATAATCATATTATATCCAGAATCTTATAAGACAATAAAAAATATGATTACCTGAGGGTCAGCAGAACATGGTAGCCTACTGAGGGCTGAATGATGAGCACTGGCTAGATCTCTTAGCCAAGTGACTCACTTTACAAGTGAGCCCTCAGCATACTATCCATATCTGAACCCTAGATGTAAATTAATAATCCAAGTGCTACTCATTTAATATTCTTATAGAAAGGCACTTTAGTCATGTTTGGATTCTGTAAGCTTCTTAAAGATGACAGTCATTTTCTATTTATTTTCTAACCCCACAGCATTTTGCTTAGGTACCAGGCTCTGCCAAAAAAAAAAACAAGACCCTAATTAGTTTAAATGAATTCTCTTTTCTCCAGTTCTTCTTGGCCAAAGATAGACAAAAATAAGCTATCCAATCTTTATCGAAGACTTTAATTCAGCTTCATACAAATTTCTAAATATAGATAGGACTTCATAATTCTTGACTTCCTATTGTTTCGACGAGCAAATAATATTTTTTCTTTTGGTTAATACCAGTCTCCTGCCACTGTGCTTTTAATTTCATCCTTCTAATAGACAGCATATTTGTTGTTTTAATTGGTGTTTTCTTGTTCATTCTCTTTATCCTCCCCGCCTTTTCCTCGCAACTTCAAAACACTGTTAGCATTTCCTCTACTAACAAAATTAGGGTCTTTGACCCCATCTCTAAGGAGGTAACCATTTTTTAAAATTCTAATCTGTTAACATTTTGAAAGTCCTTAAAGAGAGCTCTCCTCTCACTAATTCGCTATCAAGATTAATCAATATCTCAATTAAAATATCTAATGACAACATTCCTGGCTTTTTCTTGCTTCACCACCAGACATCACCGAAGCCTAGCACCTCAGGCACAGCCACCTCCTCCTTTTCTGGCCTTTTTTCCAGCTTCTCTGAGAACAAACTCTCTGTCTGCTTTCCTTTTTATTACTTTTTTCCATATTAACCTGTGCCCTTCCCTCCCAGCTTTCACCCGATGTTCTAATGAATACTGTACCCGCTAATCTGTTGTACCAACACTGACCACTCCTTCAAGCTTCTGGATAGCTCCACTCAGATATTCCAAAGCAATTTCACATTCAACTTTCCAAAAGAAAAGATTTTATCTTTGGAAATCTTTTCCTCATGTATTTCCTACTTGACTAAAATCAAAATCGTTAACCAAAACTGAACACCTTGACTCTTGGGTTTTATTTGCATTTATTATTTGTTCTTCTTACCGTCAACATCAAATTGGTCGGTGGATCTGGAAATTTACATGCAAGACTCTCTGTCATTTTTTTTTTTCCCCTTAAAAAGCCTCTCATCTGTGCTTTAATCCATCTCTTATTATTTCACATGAGGAAGGCTAGAATATATTTTTTTCTTCTAGGTTCTTCCTGCCACAAACTTGGCTTTTCCCAATATGGAGATATTATTAAGCATGATATCTCTGCCATTTGAGGGCTCCCCAAAGTTACAGAACAGCAACATTCAACTTCTTGGTTTGTCTGTAAGTGTCTTAACATTTAACCTTTAACCCACCCCCCTTTTCCAGTTACCTCTCCACATACTGTACTAATGCCTCATCCTTCCAGCTAACCTGGATTATCTTTGCAGGTATGATGCCACAACCCTATGCTTTGGTTATGGCATTACTTCTGCCTACCATTTCATGTCTTTTATATCAGTATTAAGATCAAGATCCAACTTTAATACATAAAAGCATTCTAGTTTCATTCCCAAACTGACACCAAATTCATCACTTCAGCCTCGAAGTCTCCATAGTACTTTGCTCAAACATCTATTATGATATTGTACTATTACTAATTGTGACTAAATTCCTTGCTGGATTATGAATTTGAGAACAAGTTTTGTTCATTTTTATCATCTTAGTACTCAGCATACTGCAATAACTCAAAAAACATAATTATTAAAAGAATGAGCTCTAATTGCCTTCTAATACAATATGCTATTCTTGCAGATCCTTCTCAAATGTTTAGAGAATCTCACTATTCTAATCGGTCTGAAAAGTGTGACTTCCCCAACCCTTGTATTCAAAGGAGACCTCCTTCTAGTCCTCACAACCTCCTACTGCGTATCATGTTACTTAAGGCAACTGCCTGCAATAAACACATTAAATTCACAGGCAAACACAGATTCCCATGAGCAATGAACAAAAGAGTACTGAAGAAAGAAGAGTGGACTAATTTCCCAGATACTCTCCCTAAGTTTCAGCAGTCCCTGACTACATGCTCACTGCTTATTTTCAGAGCTCCTTTCTATGATTAGTACTCAAGCATAGGTGCACACTTCACAGAAAGTGGCTTTCCGTGTAATAACAGCACACATACATCATTGGAAAACACTCGAAAACGAAGGAAAAAAATAGAGTGAACAGATTTGACTTACTGCTAGCATAACAGTTTGATATTATAGTTTTTGAAACAGGAGGATCAGATACAGTGTTCGAATTCCTTTTATTTACTGCAGGATGATGATTTATACCTTTACAGAAAGGTAATTTTGAAAATCTAGAGTAAATCTCTCTGTTCCCTCAAAACAAATATTACCTTTTGAGCTTTCCACTGTAATTAGTAGATTGGCATTCCATATGCTTTTAAGACACAATACTCCCTTCCTTAGGTTTGAGGAGTTAAAAAAAATTCCTCTTAAATCAAAACCAACATCTTTAAACAGATGCAATTCACCAGCTTTCCATAGTGTAACCTACCTAAGACTATGAATTATTGTCTTTCTGCTTGGAAAACATACTGGTGCCATATTGAAAATTATATGTTAATCATTGCACTTGAATTATTTGTTTGCATACCTTTCTTTACAAATGAGACCACATCTTTTACTTAACCCTTAATTATATCACCAGTGCTTATCAAAATGAAGTGCTTAAAAATGTTTGCCAAATTATAAATACGTTTACTTATTCACTGATTTGTTTTCCCAGGTAGACTTTCTTACTTTGAAAACAAAACACTGGACAAGTAACACAAGTATTACAACCTGTTTGGCTATGACAGTTCTAAAGAAAAATGAGTACACTGACATTCAGGTTTATTAATCAGCCTCTCAAGAGATAAGTTAAAATGCGTTAAGTTCTGTGAAATCTGAATTCTCTGGGTAAGCTTACAGTTTTTGAGTCAGAGAAAAAAGAATAACACCTCTTTACCAGTCCCTAGACTGGACTTGCGGGGCTCAGCATGAGAGAACAGAACAGTGTGTCATTCTTACTTCCTCTGATTCCTAACAATGCACGCATTTTGGCAATTTGCCTTTGGCATTAGCAGGTTGTATCTGTGTGTCAGCATAAAGCCACTCCTGTGGCTACTTTCTTGTAAAATGTAATTGTGTTTTGGATCATGCCTTCAGCATTGAGACTAATTTTTAAAATACTAAAAATTAGTATTTGCTAATACTATTTTTCAGTTAGACATTATACTAATGTCTTCTAATTGAAAGATAGTATTAGTAAAGTCAGATCAAATGATGGTTTGATCTGACTTTGATCTGACCATCAAATGATGGTTTGACCCTAAGGTAGCTTGACAATTGATTATTCACTTCTTTGTCATTTCACTTCATTCAAAACAGGGTTAAATGCGTGCATTGGCTTTATACTGTCCTTGAACTGTAGCACTGCCCAACATATGAAATATACTATATTACTATACAATCAAAAACTTATTTTAGGCTAAAGGAGATGAATTAACAAAACATTATCTTTCAGTAGATGAGACATAAAAGGGACCTAGGTTTACTGTTTTAGGACTTTAGGGGAAAGGCATAATATGCCAGAAAGGACTATCACCTGTAGTTACATTCAGAAACACATTGTTTTAATTCATGTTCAGGCAAACCTTAACATATAAGAGTAGTGACGATAATAACAACTATTATACTATCAACAATGGCAATACTTATGCCTGGTACAAGTGCTCTGCATTTTCAAAGTGGACAGGGAGCTAGGACATGCAAAGTAGGACACTGCTCTTATCACCACAGCTTTCCTAAGGTTTATTCTCAGAGAAACATGAAACACACGTCACAGACCCACCAAAACCTTCATGCTCTTGGGATTTAGGCCCAAGTATAGCAGAAGTGAAACATTTATTCATGAATTCATTTCTAATTCCCATTCTATAGGCATACCTTCGTACCGTCTTGGGTGGGAGTGTATAATTTAAATGTGTGCCTGCTGCCTTTTTAAATTCAGATCACTCTGACCATTTAGATTGTTTTCTTTCTTTCCTTTTCCTCTCTTTTTCCTTTCCTTTTCTCTTTCCTTTCTTCTGGTTAAGATGAGGTCTCCCTAGATTGCCTAAGCTGGTCTCAAACTCCTGGGCTCAAGTGATCCTCCCAATTCAGCCTCTCAAAGTGCTGGGATTACAACCGTGAGCCAGCACAGCCAGCTTGAATTGTGTTTCCCGATATGTCCTTTTTCCTCCGGATTATTCTTGGATGTTGGTCTTACATTCCTTGAAACTGACCACATGACACCTCTCACTCAGGTCTGGAACTTGCTCATAAAAACGAGATACTGATTGTGCCCCTACATGTGCCCTTTTCCCCTGCAGCTGAGAGAAGAAAAAGGGGTCAGAGGAAGTTGGAAGGTTCTTGAAATTTTATAATCTTCACCATCACCTCCTAAATCTCCCCAATCCCTGAAGCAGAATCAGAAAGAGAAATCAGAATAACATGAATACAGTGACCAGGAGTTCCACTCTGACAAGCTGGCATAAGACTTTTCACTAGCACTGTAGATACCCTATTATGAGCAGCAGTATAGGCATAAGACTGAAACTAGGTAATGTTTCATGCGAAATAATGTGAACTAATATTTAAGTCTTTCTGGTCTCTAGACTCCAAAGCCCTTCGTACACTTGCTGCTTCTTATTTCAGCACAATGTGGAGACCTATTGTCACCAAAACGTCCACTTCTGACAGGTATCACGTCATTGATTTCAGATGAGTGTTAGGAAGAAAACAACCTGGGTAAACACAGCTCAGGTCACCCTTAATATGTCAAATTATTTACAATGAATAATATAACTTACAGCAACCATGGCAAAATATCTTTTCTGGTATAAATACTTTATACTTTTTTCAATTTCCGATTTACTCTGAAAGTAAATTTATTCAATTAGCTGTCCCACAAGTAAGTACATTATAAGAAGAACATACTTGATAACCCCATGAATTAAAAGCTTGAACAAATTCCAGGCAAAAATTAAGTAAAACATGAAAACTTCTGGCAGTGGGAAGGCTGGAGGTACAGAGAGGACAGATCAGCCTGGCTTGAGAGTGTGTCCCTGGGGACAATTCTGAGAGCAGCTCCTGGCACTTCAACTTCTTTTTCTCCTACATATACGCCCCCAAATTTTCTAAAAGTTCCATTTCTCCCCCAAATTGAGGAGGGGCTGACAAGACAGCAAGGGGCAAAATGGTGAGAGCAAAGCTGTTTATAGTATTTTCATGTCTGTTGTTTACTGGGTACTTTTTAGTCCTGGGGTCAATTCACAGGACCTGTATTTTTGTTCTATAGCCCACTGCTGCCATGTTAGACCCTTCAGGTCCCCCTGAGTGTGTTTCCACAGCTGTCAGGATCCACAAAAGTCCTTCTAGAGAGAATATTATTTGAATGATCACATTATAGTCCTAATTGAAGCTGAGTAGTTTATGGTTCTCTGAAGCTGACAGTGAAACAAGGCATTCTCTGAGCATGTGTCCCTTATCAGAGCCACTTAAAGTAACATCATCCTACAAAAGGCCCTCTGGGTCTCTGAAGGTACAGAGCCCTCATTACTCCTACATTAGGGAAAGCTTTAGACCACTTCTGGGAATGCAAATGAATGAAACCCCATGTGACAGCTGTAATAAAAGGCTCCTGTCTTTTTGCAAAGCATTCAAATGCCATCTGGCAATTTCGTTGACGTCAGCAGGCACAGAAAAACAACTGCCCCTACCGCCTTCTTCATGGTTCTCTTCCACCTCCAATTTTGTTCTCCCCCCCCCCGGCAGACAGCTCCAGCGTTTAGTTACGGAGAAATAGAGGAGCAAAGCAGCTTTCAAAAAGATTGTCTCTAGTTCTCATCTGCTTCATTTTAAGAAACAGCTTTAGCATTAGAGCTGCAGTGGTATTTGGCCCCAGCTTTCAAATTTCAGTTAGAGGTTGTATAGATCATCATATTAAAAAGAAACGTTAAGGCCTTTTTCTATCTGTATGTCAGGACTTGAGGCACACTTATTCTGAAAGTAGAGGTGTTAAAGAAAACTATTAATCTTTCTGATTTAACACATTCTCACTTTGATCACTGTAAATAAACACCCAGGGTTAAAACTCTGGGAACAGGTCTGCTGCCCTAGGCTGAATTCATTGGCTTAAGAACTTACACACCATACATACTTCTTTCAAGTATTCACTAGAAGCTTAGACGTACATTTATATATTTTCCAAAGTTAAAGTCAAATGATATAGTTATTAAGCTATTTTGCTTTAGATATATTCCATAAAAAATGCATTTTTCTGAATAATTGAACAAAAGACAGATGGGTTAATTTAATGTTTGTACTCTCTGTCAAAGAAACAGTAAAATTCTAGAAGAAATATAAAATACAAATCCTTTCCAGAAGTCCTAATTTTAAAAAATTTCATCCCAATATTTGTACATAGTAGAGTATAGAAGAGCCTAGTAATTTTATTTTTTATACGGAGTCTCACTCTGTCACCCAGGCTGGAGTACAGTGGTGTGATCTCAGCTCACTGCAACCTCTGTCTCCCAGGCTCAAGTGATTCTCCTGCCTCAGGCTCCTGAGTAGCTGGGACTACAGGCAAGTACCACCACACCCGATAAACTTATATTTTTAGTAGTGACGGTGTTTCACCATGTTGGTCAGGCTGTTCTCGAACTCCTGACCTCGTAATTTGCCCACTTCGGCCTCCTAAAGTGCTAGGATTGCAGGAGTGAGCCACTGCACCCGGTAGAGCCTAGTAATTTTAAGTTATGTATTGTCTTAACTTAAAATTACTATTATTTAAAAATTACTATTATTTAAAAAAATACTATTATTTTTTCTAAGGGAAAAGATAAATACTCACAATACCTAGCCTGTTCCTGCAAATGAGCAAATACCATCAACACCAAAGAGTAAAATGGCCTCATTAAAAGCCAACCAAATGGAGTATTCCTGAAGGTAAAAGAATACATATCTGAATGAGATTCTATATATTATTGATCCATGCTACTTAGACTACTATCAGTGCAAAAGATTGAAAAACAGTATTATATATCAAATTAAAGATAAGCCTAAGTAGTTAAGTATTAAGCAATCTTGGAATTGCTTGGTTACATTGCTGTAGACCTAAGACTTCGTCTTTCCTAAGTTTTGCTTTTTCGCATTTTTTAAAAAAGTTAAACATTCTAATATAAAAATAACCTTTAAACCCATTATTTTCCAATTATAATTCCTCATAAATTTCACATAGCCCGGAAGTTAAACAAAGTTTTAGTAGATCTGAGCCATTTTCACACAGAATCTAAATTTCTCATGAAAATTCACTCATCCTATAAACTAGGTAAGTGATTTTAAAGCACATATATGACTACCTCACTTTAAGGCTAAATCTTTTTTAAGAGCTCCTTTTTATCTCATAAACTTTTAATCCTACTCCAGCTCACATGAGGAATATGATGCAGTCTCACTAGTAGAAATAGCTAAGGCAATAAAGGACAGGTGAGAGGTTTGGCGGAGGTGAGAAGAAGTAAGAGGAGTGCTGTATAACCTGAAAATTTGCTCAGACTAACTTTAAAGGGGAGGATGTCAGATTTAAACCCAGACCCTGTAAATACATCTCCTTTCCAGATCATTTCCATCTCAACTCTTGCCATTCTTTCTTCTTAAGAAATTTTTTGTGATTTCTTCTTAACAGATTATTTCTTGCCTCTCTGCTTTCAGACCATGTTCCCTATACACAGAAGAGACACCCCCTTGGGCACTGGGTTAGTCCAGCCCTTAAAGGTATACTCCAACTATTACCCTCCTCCAGGAGGCCTTTGCTAACCTGTCTGTTTTGCTTTGCAAATGCCCAGTGCACATGTCCTCATTGTCCTCATTTTAATTTTTACATTTGATTTTGCATGCCCATTCTCCTATAAAACCGTGAACACCATCAACAGTATCATTCACCTTTGTATCCGCAGTGTCTAGCATAGTACTGAGTGTTCAGTATATGTCTGTGGAAGAAAGCAAAGAAGAAAAGGCAAGGCAAGCACAGTGAAGACACAGAAAGGAAAAGGTATGAGCTGAAGTCAAAACTGAAATATTGCTAAAGAAAGCAAAAGAGTGAAAAAAAAGCACTCAAAAGATAACTTATGGCTGAAGGAGAACAATGAGGATTTACTGAACATATACTATTTGTCTAGTAGCATGCTAGGCATTGTCACACATTATCTCACTTAATAATCAACAAAAGCTTGATGAGTGGGAATGTTATTACTATTTACATAAGGAGAGTCAGACTCACAGAGGTTGTGTTACTAAAGGTCTCTCGGTTGGCAAATGATGAGGGCAGAATCAAACGTAGGTGTGTTGACAGTCTAGCATTACATGATACTCAAAGACATATTGTTTTGGTTAAAGCAGAATAGAAGAATGGGAAGAGAAGGCAATGATACGAATAAGCTGTTGTTGAAACTGGGTGAATCTTGAAAATTCCAAGAATAAATGCTTAGGGCAGAGACAAAAACTCAACAAAGTACGTTTGGAAAATACCAACTCTGGGCTAAGCCTAAACCATGCTTCAGTTACAGGACTTCATCTGGATCTCTAACAACTCCCTGGAACAAAAGGTCATTAGTAGCTGCTGATTTAGAGGCAATGTCTTCTCTGAACATATAAACTAAGCAAGGTTTTCCAAAAACACCTGTCACTTGGTAACTACTGTTTTTTATGAGCTGTGTGTGGCTTAGGGAAGGAAAATGAGAAATCCTCTGACATAATCAGGCAAAGGAAAATGTCAAATTAGCAACTAGAGAAAGAACAAGATTAAGGTACTATTCATAGATTTGTCCCTTTAAGCTTTTATGAATGAGCAAAAAGGTCTAACATATTTTTCTATAGTGTATCAAGCAAAACAAAGAAGTAAAAAATGTTCTGAATGCCTTGCCTAATCATAACTACCTTTAAGTGAAATTTATTTTTTTTTATAATAACAGAGAAATCAAGAGAACAGAGAGTAAAATTGCCCAGAAAACAGGTAGCATGCTTTTAGGGAAAGGAAAGCAAAGACATGAAAAAAAAAAAAAGAAAAAGAAAATTGCCAGAAAAGGAAGACATTCAGAGTATTAACTGCACACTTGAAATGGATACTTTTTTACAGAAAAGGCCTTATCTTGCCTAAGAAGGACTCTGAGTTTGGGTCAAAATAAAACATCCCAAATTCATATCTATATTATTCTGAGTTATCTCTAAGGATTGTAATGCAAGGAAGGGACAATACAAGTGATTCAGCAGTCTTACAGTCAATTTTTAAAAAACAAAATATACCAGTTAATAGTCTAGCATTCTGCATTGAATTAAAAACACAAGTTGCCAACTCCCAAGGGAAAAACCAATGTGTATAATCCTATCCTGGTGAAAAGGAGGTTCTGATATTGGGGGAAATTGCTACTAAACTTTATAAATAGAAACATTCTAGAGATATGAGATTTCTAGAGTGTAACATTCATTCTCTGTTCTACATCTCTCTGATCAACAGTTTAAGATTCTGAGCAGTGTCATGTACCACTTGTTGGAATGCCATGGGCAACGGATCACAATCTGTAATTTCCTGACAAATCTATCATGTATTTTTGAATTGACAAAGTTGCATCTCACTCATTTGTAACTACTCATTTGTAACTATCTGATGAGATAATATTTCAGACTTTAATTTTCTAGGTTACCTCACAAAATGAATTTCTGGACCTGCAAAATCAAGGATTATGTCTTTGACAAGAGACACTTCTAGGTGTCTCACCCTGCTAAAAGTACAGTCTTTCTCTGCATTCTCTTTTGTTGAAGAAAACAAGGAATTCACCTTTCACACAGTAGTCACTTCTAGCGCTTGAAGGTTGTGGTCACTTGATGGCTCTCTCTGAACCTGAGCCAAGACCTACCATCCCCAATCAGCATTAATCTTGTCCTCATCAAACTCTTTGTACTTCTCAGTTTTCACAGAAACAGAGCAGCAATCCTGTTGTATAATAGAATTAATAAATATTTCACATCACTTGTGATTTCTTTCCTATTTCTAGGCTATAAAAATAAAAGTTGGAACATTAGTTTCTTAAAATAATTTTCATTGATCAATGAAAAAAAGCAAATCAAATTAATAACAGTAAATTAAATAAAAATGAACATTTGTTGAGGGTTTACCTTATGCCAGGGACCAGTCTATGCAATTTATACAGATTATTTTGTTAGTCCTTTTATGATCCAGAAAAGTAGGTACTAACAACATATGTATTTTACAGATGATTAGCTCATAGAGTTTAAGTAACTTGCCAAAGGTCTCCCATCTAGTAAGTGATGGGGCCGGATGTAATCCCAGGCAGACTCCAACTCTACAGCTTGTGCTCTTAACCATTAGCCTCTATAAAGTGCCATCTCATTACTGAAATCCAGTTTAAAGCGATTTTCATCAACCCTCTCATTCCTAATGAAATCACCAGTAGGAATTAAGCCAGGGCAAGTAAAACCACTGCTTGAGGGCGTCTAGAAATCACTGGGAAAATCACACAGTTAAACTTCATGACCTCCTAATTCAAAACTATGTATTCATTGAAACAACAGAAATTGTGAGAGATTTAAAATGATTTAAAAAATAAAGTTTTTTAAAAAATAGAATTTTTTATCAGATTTTGGTGTACCCATCACCTGAGCAGTGTACACCGTACCCAATGTGTAGTTTTTTATTTATATTCAAAAACTTACTCAATGCATGAGGCAAGGTAGAGGGGAGTATTTCAGATCCTGAGTTCTGAGGGAAAACGAACCAGCTAACCAGGCTTCTGGGCAGGGGCTTGACTGAGTAGTATTTGGACAAGTAGCAAGTGAAAGCCAGATTATCAGATAATTAGGGGGGAAGGGAAAACATGAAGGATAAGGGAATCGGTCTGTAATTTTTAAATTGTCTCACTGAAGTCAAGAGTTCCTTTGAGGGGTAGTTTTTTTAAAAAACAGTTAAGTTTCAGCGATTTCTAATATTAACTTTTTTTCCCCCTCTGCATATTACGATTGTGGGAAAATGCTGTTTTTAAATGTATTTCCTTTTATTCTTTCACCTCTGTATTCCATCACAAATTCACTCCACCAGTGCACTTGTTTTTGAGTGTAATCAAAAATCACATTAAAAATAAATGTTTCCATTTACAAAATAAAACCAAACACAAAAATGAAAAAAGTCTATGGTTACAAAACATATTCCTGTAAATATCAATATCTGCAGTTGCCATAAATATTGTTTCAGAGTCTAGCTTGTAACATGGATCAATGGTGACAAACCATTCTAAGTTTAGTTATGTACTACATAAGCATATATATTTCATCACTACGATTGTATTATTTCAATATTCTGTAATATTTTTAAATATAATTATTAATAACTCAACATGTGTTATTTACAAAGGACTCTATTTTCATCAAAATAATTTTGTATCATCCCAGCATCTTGGGAGGCCAAGGCGGGTGAACCACTTGAGGTCAGGAATTTGAGACCAGCCTGACCAAGGTGGTGAAACTGCATCTCTACAAAAAAATTAGCCAGGCATGGTGGTTCATGCCTGTATTCCCAGCTACTTGGGAGGCAGAGGTTGCAGTGAGCCAAGATCATACCACTGCACTCTAGCCAGGGTGACAGAGTAAGATCCTGGCTCAATAATAATAAATAATAATTTTATATCCATTACTAAAGTGACTAACTACAAAAAGGTATTTCCTTAGGTCTTCTTTTATAGGCAAATATCTTTTTTTTTTTTTATGTAGTTTTTGAAGACTGACTCAGGAAACAGAAACTTGCTGAGTTTGGAAAATTAAAAGAAAAAATTCCAGCTAAATAATACATATTTTAGAACATAGAATTAAATATTTGAAAGGAGTTTCTTTTCATTATCCTGGTAGTCAATGAAGCTGTGCCCAATTTTATAAGTCTGGTGTCCCACAATTTCTCTATAGATTTTACATTTAGAAATCTATGTACATGTGTATACTACATGCTCAATTTCAAAGAAAGAAAAAATTGCGAAGTCTGTCGTGTTGCAAATACATCTATGGATGTATTTAACTGGCTTTATAACAAATTCTAACATCTGAAAAAAAAGGAATTGGTAAGGTGGTAGTAGACATTTGGCTCTAAGCTATGAAGTATGTTTTGTCTTAGTTCCTCATAACTTACTCATACCACTACCTGTATCAATATTATTTAGCCATGTGCTGCTTTATGAACCTTTAGCAAAACAAACAAAACCAAAACCAAAATATATTATTTTACCTCAAAGCCATGAAAGTCTGAGAATTGGGGGCAATAAGAATTCTGTTTGGCCCTAAATTTTTACCCACTATTCTAGTTAAATTTAATATGTTTGTCATATTAAACTATATAAACCATTTCTAGTTTGCCTTTATTCTGCTAATGATTAAGTCCAATGTTCTGAGGGCTTTTCAAAATTTTTAAAGAAAATTCAGAAAGAACTGTCTTCTACTATTTTTATCCTCAAACACAAATTAGTTCATTGTAAGAAAGTTTGTTTGAAAATCTCAGTAATAAACAAACCTAGAGCCTATCATTTTCTTGATAGTGAAACCCTCCATTTGCTTCTGAAATCAGGAGGAGGACATGTCATTCTTCCATTTACTATTCATATTTTCACCACTATCTTTTATGTGCTACAGTAGTTTTGAAAATGCCAGATTCAAGAGGTTAATTTATACCATTAGCTGTCACCCTTAGGAAATGCTTGCATATTTGCATGTTTGTTAGGAAAGCAACATGTGAGTGTGCAGAGGGGGCGGAGGAGCATTACTTTAATACTAGGCTGTACATCTACTCCTCTGACTTAGCACACATTATTTCTCTTGATGTCACAAAAAATAAATAGCATGATATAATTTGTAGCAATTTTCCTAGCCCCATGATCAATAGAAAGAGAAACAGAAAAGAATCAGAAAGCCTTTACTTGTCAAAGTGCACACTAGTTCATTGATTGCTATGATCACAGTCCTAATTTGACTAAATGCTTTTGGACCTAAGAATGTTTTTAATATTACCAGTGTGGTTATGACTTGAATTCTGAAACAGCCTTTTCTTCTCTTCTACCCCAAACAACTTTTATTTATCCTTTAAGGCCACCAGTTTATATGAAATTATCCCTGAAGACTTCAGTCTATACAGACTTTTCTCCTCTTCAACTTCCATCTACTGTAGTCAGTATTAGACCATTAAAAATGTTATGTCTTCCTAACTTTTGTATACCTTATTATTTTTAATCCAAGTCATAAGATTTGAGGGAATGAGCCATGTCTGTTGAACCCTACAGAAATTACCCAGCAAATCTTTCTGCCCTCCTAATTCTCCACCTCCAAATCATGAGATTATTAAAACAGGAATAGAATCCCCTAAGAGGTGGCTTGTTACATGATTAATATATCAAGGGCAAGTTAAATTTAATTTAATTAAGCAGATACTACTCTGATGCTAGCTATACAATTTGAATTGATTATATTTTATGTTTACATTTGTTTTTATATTTACCAAATTTTGATCTAACGTGCATGGTCTCATTTGTACATCCCAAATACTAGTTTTTTCCTAAAGCTTCTGTAATTTTCTTTGTGAATTAATCAAATCTAGACCAGCCTTACAGTTGGTACTTTTCTTTCTGTGAGAGTTCATTTCCACTCCAATTTCTGTAATACATGACTCTTCAATTGTTTTCTCTGCAATCTCTTAGATTTTTCTCAATCCCTTAGATTAAGCCTAAGAACCTCCGATGTTTACCAAAGCATTACCTAAGGTGCAACTGTAGAAAGATTGCTGAGTAGAAAGATATTCAGAACTGGTACCCAAAAGTGGGCTATTACTGTTAAGTATCCCAACTACCTGAGGTAATGGGGGAGCGGCCTGGGGGCTGGTGCTGAGGAACCTGGCATTAGTGGCTGGAAAGAGGTGTTCTATGTGACACAGAGAAGAAGCATATGGCAACACTGCTGTCTGCAATATTTAGAAGGTAGACGAGGGACCTATCGGACTTGTAGCTCTAGCAGAGAGAATGAACAACAGATGTAAATATCATTTGTTGGTTACTGTGAGCCATATTTGACAAGGTATGATAAGAGTCAAATGAGCTCAGAAAAGACTACATTTGTTTGCAAGGATGAAGAAAAAGCAATAGAAAGGTCCAAGAACAGGGAAGAGGCCACTGCTTTCCCTTCTTAAATAGCAGAACTACTAACTGAGAAGGGCACTGAGCTTAAAATGCCTATTGTAAGGATTAAACAAGATGTGGTCACCACACCCATTATAAATCCTCTGAATGGATTAAGATGTCTCAGAGCAAAATCAAATTAAAGTTACAGTACTCAATATATCTTTTCAGCTGGATAAAATACTTCAAAGATAAGAGACTAAAAATGCTTTTCTCATGGAAAATCTTCTAGGTTTTCCCAAGAAAGGCTGACAGTCTCAAATTCTCAGCATCTAAATTGGGAGTGAAAAGCACAAAGTCTAAAGGACACAGAAGTACAGCAAATCTTAAAACTACAAGCAGGGAACTAAAAACTGATGATGCAGTTATTAGCACACAAAACTGTACAGAATTAATTTGAAAAGAAGCTATGTTTTTGAGAGTATTATACCATGAAAAGAACATCATTCAGTACCTAACATAACTCTTAAACTACTAAAGACTTACATGTAGGAAGCGATCAAATGAAACCGTAAGGCCCCCAGGATGGCATGCTTTCCAATGCTCAATGTATAGGTGATCATGGAAGATAATCAGATCAGGGAGACCAGGGTGAGTGGAACTCAGGGCTCAGAGATAGACAGACAGAGGCTTTCTCCCAGGAAGCAGAACCAGATCTAATAACAATTTAAAAATGTATCCAGCCCCAGGATAAAGGACTTTAAAATAGCCTCTGGGTAAAATTTTAGAATTGCTTCAGGTTAGTGATGGTGCCTGACTTTTTTTCTTCCCTTTCACATGGTAGTGCTTATTGTGATGATCCTATTTTCCACCTGTGCATTAGTGAGCTCTATGTGTGTGTGTATGCACTACTTGTATTACTCCAGAATGTGACACTTAACTGCCAAAGCCACACCCTTTGGAGTTCTCCTTCCTTCTGCCACTGTGATTAAGAATGTCTTAGGCAGTGGCTGCTCCATCATCTCCATTCAGAGTAAGGATGATATAGAACAGAGCCCTAGCCGAAGCATGATGGACAATGCATGATGGAGCAGCAAATCAACTTCACTGTTTTGAGAGTCGGGGTTTGTTTAATACTGCGGTACCACCTTGTCTATCCTGATGTGGTCCTTGAATTGAAAATAAATATCATAAAGAACATAGCTTATTTATGAAGCCTTCCCTGGGGAGTATATTAGACTAACTCCTGCCTTGGTCTCTCTTGAAATAATGTGAAACTCCTAGAGACAAAGTGAAATTTAAGCATATCTTCTGACTCCACTGACCCTAACATACCCCATTTCTCCCTGGAACAAATAACGAGATGAGTGGAATTCTCACAGGACCTCCCCTCTCCCACTCTGGTAAATTTTTCAAACCTACATTTGTTACTAGTTTGTTTCTGAATTCATACCTCTAGTTTCTTCCCATCTTTTGAAAATGACTACTTCAATTGTCTTTATATTTTCAACAGCTTTCTCGTAATTACACAAGAAAACAAATGCTTCCCCACCCCCGGCCTCCCTGGTGTTTGGTAAATAAAATGACTGCACATTTCCAGTATATGTTAAATTCCATTTCTGTGCCACAGAATATAACCACAAAATTCTAAAGGAAGAAGAGATATCAGAGGTAATCCAGGCTAGATTCATTATTTTTTCAAATTAACAAAACTGGAATATAAAGCTATTATTTGACTATTTCAAGATAATGAACGTAAAAATATTATTTGATTGGTCCAAGATTACACAGCTCATTTGGAGCTAAGGCAGCTGGAATCCGAGTTCAGGTCTCCTGGTTTCTAGTCTTGTTCAAATTATACAGAACGCACATTAAACTGAATATTCACTGATAAAAAAAAAATAGACAGTTCAATGACATTGTGAGGAGAGGGGCATTAAATGTAGCAAACCCTCTTTACTTAAAATTCTTTGATTGTTCTTTATTATCTACCAGGTGAATTCCCTACTCCTTAGCAGGGCAAACAAGATACGTCTCAGTGGTTCCTACCTAACCCACCATTTCATCATATTTCAACACTCTTGACCCACACGGACTGCGTGCTCTGAAATGCTGCTCTTGGCCATGCTGACCTAGTCACTGGGCACCCAAAGCACCACAGTTTCATGCCTACTCATGTAACTTGGCTCTTGCCAGCTCTTTACAATTAGAAAACTCTTCTGCAATTCTTTGTTTGTGGGGTTCATGTATAATCTGAGTAGTCTTTATTCTAGTTCCTACTTGTTGCCATAGGAAGACTTAATATTTTCCCCCACTAAAGTCCTTCTAATATAGTAGTATTGGATTTGCTGCAGCTGTGATGTATTGGAGGGTGCTAACTCCTCCATCTCCTCATTGTATTTGGGAGACCTCATCTGGTGTTAAAAAAAAAAACAAAAAAAAAAAACTCACGTTTCCAACTTATCTTTTTATTTTATTCCTTTGTATAATTCTGTGTTACTCTCTAGGTTGCTGAATCTTGTGTTCTGACAACTGGACACATTCCATTTAAAAGACGATAAAGCCAATCTAGGCCTATAATAGCACGTGGCTAAGGGGAGATAAAGAACATTCTCATTATCAATATCTTTTCTGTAACTGACAAGAAAATTGTTCTACTTGACAAATCATATTTCTGTGAATATCCATAAATTGAGCACACTTACAATGCAAACTGTCTAACTTTATTTCCACTGGCGAATGCTTAATGCTGAAAGTCGGTTTCTCTTTTCTGTTTATTTCTAATAGAGGATTTAGTCCTTTCACATCATGTAAGGCCAAGACAATTCTTATTTCCTGTTTTCCAGATATCTTAATTCTTCTGCCAAACTACTCATCCCTCTGTTTTTAATTAGTTGTATATTGTCCCGTCTTTATTACAGGATATTCACATCTCTATTTTAGTGAATTTTGCTATTTCCTGCCAATCTAACATTCAATAGATAACATAAAAATTATAACATATGAAATAGTACTCACAGTTCAATTAATATTTGAGACTAGTCTTTTTTTCAAATTCCTTGTTTTGGAAAGGTAAGAGAATATTTTACTCCAAAACCATATTTAGAAAACTTAAAAACCAGTAATTGTATACATTTTAAAATAACTAAAAGAGTGTAATTGGATTGTTTTTAACACAAAGGATAAATGCTTGAGGGGATGGATGCCCCGTTTTCCATGATGTGACTGTTACTCATGGCATGCCTGTATCAAAGAATTTCATGTACCCCATAAATATATACACTTACTAGGCACCTACAGAAAATAATCATAATTGTTTTAAATGTTCGAATTAAGATACAGCAATAGGTTTTAGGTGTAAATCTTTGTGTATATATGCAAATATTGACCGAATTTCTTAGTTTTTTTGAATTGGGTTTTGCTGTATATTTTTTAAAAAGATCCTTATTTCAATCGTGTAAGAAACTAAAAATTATCAGATTATAATTTGTATTTTGAGCTCATTTGTCAGATTAAATCAAGTATTTTGAAATTACAAAGATAGGAGGATGAAAGAACAGCCTCTCAGTGAAAATTTACAAACAGCTAAAATTAACAGGACCTTTCGACCTAACTCAGAATGCAGTAGAACTCTTCCTCAGTTGGATGAAAGTCTGTAGATGATCCCAAACAATCTTAGAGAGTAATATGTGTTACCTATTAAATTACGTGTTAATATGTGTTAGATTCCCAAATGTTCCCCATAATGTAACCAGTAGATAGCTGATTTTTGAAGTTACCTAGTCAATCAGTTAATACACAAAATGCACATCCAAAGCAAATTGCAAGGCAATTTACCTTAGAGTTAACATTTATTTTTCTGTAATGTATTTAATCAAAGCATTATCTTCCCCCTCCTAATTTTAGTCAGAACTTTTTCTTACAGCTTAATCTTGATTTTATAGCTTAATTTAAAATATTTTATTAGTCATAATGAAAGAGTTAGATAAATATTAGGCAAGCTGAAATTTACTTAAGTTAAAATTTTGCTTGATGCCAAAAATGTTGATTAAAAAGTTAAATCCAATTTTAGTAAGAACAACTTTGTCTTAATTCGTTTCACAAAATATAGGACATCAAAATTAGTATTCCCACTGAAAATTCCTGAGAAATACTTTGTAAATAATATTATATTCCTCCTCATCAATGACTTGAAAAACAGGTATTCTAACTTAGACAAATAATTTGTCTTACTCATGTAATCAAAGATAACTCAATAAATAGTATGTCCAATGGTATTTATAGAAACTTGGAAGGAAGATGTTTCCATTTGGGGGCTTGGTTTTGATGCCATCTCTTGAATATCAAAGAAATCTGTGTAATGGTGGGATCCTGCTAACAATCCTTTCGGTAGAATAGATTATGAGGCAGTATAATCTCCCTTTACTGAAGGATGATATTGAGATATCTTGCTGTCTGTGGGAGAAAAAGATTAGAAGATGCTACAGATTGCTGTATTAGGAACCATGAGACAAATGAGACCTTGTAAGTTGATCCTCTGTGACCCAACGGCATCATGGAGTCATGTTCTGAGGGATCAGAGATGGGAAGTTCTCGGCTCATCATGTGGAGCATACGTAGAGCAGGATATACGGGTGGAGCTGGTGGCGGAGGGAGCAAGATGATGGTGTCGATGGTGATGGTGATGATGATGATGATGAAAGCTATCATTTAAATTAGTGTGTTTATTCCACATACTTTCAAATTTAATTTATTGTACCCACAGAACAAACCTTCAAAGTAGATACTGTCTCGTTTTCCAGATGAAAAAGCATCACTTCCAAAGGTTAAATGTCTCATTAAGGGCCGATATACATTCAATGATGGACTTGGAATTTTTATTATTTCAAAGATCATTCTCTTCATCACTATACCAGCCTGTCTTTCATTTCAGTTAGTGTGGAATCCTGCAGGACTGAACTTTAAAATGTGTAGTTTCATGAAATTCCAGAAAAACTTAATTATAACCTTTCAGTTTCACAGATGTGCAGCTTTAAGAAGATGTAGTAATTTTACCTCCATGGACTGCTGCTGGTTAAATTAGAAGTTATATCACTTTTAGAAGTCTTCCAAAGTTCATATTCAGAGGTAATTTCTACTCCATCATAAATAAACTAACTTATTTAACAGTCTTGTTGCAAACGTGGTAAAGGAGAAAGGTTAATGAGCTATATAGGTTTAGTGTGGAACTTCTTCATGTACTGGACATAATAAATCCAAATTATGTAAGCCAGGCTTGGCAGCAAAAAATGCAGTGCTATATTTCTGTGGGCTGAAATCTCCATTTTTTGTCAGAAAAGCAATTCTGAAATATTTTTTTCCTGAACATTTACAAGACTGGAAAACCCAATACTCCAAGATTGACCTTGTAGTTATTTAAACTTCTGAGACTCAATTTATAATCTCTATTGAAATATAGAGCTTGTTTCTAATTAAAATCCAGGTTTAGCAAATCATTAAATAAAAATGAATTTATTTTAAATGATCATAATTAGCACCAGTATAAAAAACCGAATTTTGACCTTACTTGGTAAAGTGTTTGGATATCTTCATGATAAAATCATACCTTAAATATATCTTGGGGGGAGGGAATATAGCATAGAAGAGACAAAAGTAGCTTTTCAAATCAGACAGACTTACATTTGAGTAGTCTTACCTCCTTCTAGCTCAGCGACTTTGGCAATAACAACTGTTCAAGTTTGTCTCTTCATAGGTAAAGGTATAATAATAATAATATTTAGAATACTAGAATACAAGCTTTATGAGAAAGAAAAGTTCATCTGGTCCTGTTTCCCATGGAACTGCTTTACCACCAGCATTGTGCCTACACACAGGAGAAGCTCCAGAGCCTCGACGGAATAAATAAATTGTCTATTCTCAGGAATTATTTTGCAGATTAAAATAAATTACATGAAAAAAACACTTAGCACAAAAGATGGCAAAAATTATATTCAATTAATGTTGTTTTCTTTTTCCTTTAATTAATTCAACGTATGTTTTAAGGATTTTATTTTAAATCTTTTATCTTTTCTTATAGGAAGCCATAAAAAATTACTTATAAAATACAAAAAACTTACCATCAAAGTCAGTTTTACAAAAGACACAAGAATGACCAGTTAAGCACTTTAGTCTCAGGTAGACCAACTCCCAAGTTTGGAAATCTCAGTGTGTTTAGAAATGTAGATTAGTTATTTGACTTGTAGTGACTGATGAATACCAACCAATAAAGTATGGGAGGCATTTCTGATTTAGTATTTCATACTACAAAAATAACTTCTACTAAGAAATACATAAAATATATGCGTGAACTTCAGAATTAGAGGGACCGCGGCAGTGAATAATCTTGTCCAAAGCACTAAACTCACTTGTATAATTTGTATGTTTTATATATAAATGACTTGTCTGCTCAAAGCGTTATTCTTTCAACAGATGTTTAGTACTTCCTGCTACTGTGACAGGGTATTACATATTTTTATTTTCCTTCATACATTTTAACATGAAACCTCAAAAATTCCAAATATGCTACTAATCCACGAGGAAAATAGGAAAAAATGCAGAAGGATGGACATTGTCAATCTTTAGATAAATGTAGATTTGGTCCTAGATAAGGATTATAAAGTTGCATGACACTTTAGTATTTTACTGGGGTGGAAAGATCTGGTTTTTATTTGGAGGATTAGTGAAGAGTTCTAAGCTAATAAACTATTCCATTTAACATTCTAAGATAGTTTTGTAACATCTTAAAAAATCATTGTAGAACTTTTACTGGGAAGTTTTTTGGTCCCAGGTCATATTTTTGTACCTCATTAAAAATTAACTAAAAATACATTTAATAAATACACTGAATCACTTTATTATAAACTTGATTTAGATTACTTTCTGAATTTTTTTAAAGGCTTTCAATTATCCTTCTCTAATATAAATTCTGTTGAAAATCATTATAGAACAAAAAGGTTATTCATACCTTTTCCCAGTAGCAGCTCTATGATTTGGAAAATATTGTCACCATGTATAATCGGTAATAAGATGTTTTTTAAAGTTCAGATTCTGTTAGACTGATTCTCATTATTTAAAGCACATGCTTTCATAAATACTGATTGCAATTCCTGTTATCCTCCAATTAAAAGCAAGGCCACACCATAGTCAAATAGTGAAGTAGGTTAAATGAAAGTTCTGTGTGCTCAAATTCTCCACTTCATGCCCCATTCTCTCATTCCTTGAGTCAACATTTCCTGAACAACTTCTGGGTGGCAATCACTGTTGGAGAGTCAAATGAAGTACTTCTTGGATACGAGAAGCTTTAGTCTAGTGGGAAATTTTCCATAGTGTTCGAAGTTCTATGATAAATGGATTACGGATGTAAAATGTTTTATGAAAACACAGTGCTTACAATTGGGACTCAGATAATGTTTCAGTTGTGTTTAAGAAGGATTTAAGAAGATAAAAAGGAACAAGGTGTTTATTAAAGGTTGAAAAATGCACTCATAAAGGCACAGAGAGGTGAAATAACATATGCCATCCAGAGTACAGGATATTTGATCTACTTTAGAGAGGTCAGATATTAGTAGAAAAGCTAGGAGTCAGAAAATAACAGGCCTTGTTTTGTTTTCCTGAGAGTTAGTCAGAATGACAGGATTCAAGTTTAGGCTTTGGAAATAATTGTAAGCATAGAGTAGATGTAAAGGGCTTACAAGAATCATGTAGGCAGTTCTAAGTGTTGTGCACTGCACAACTCCAAGGTGGTCATCATTCATGTAACCTACAATGTGAATGGCTCTCCTTGGAGTTTACAATATTATTGCTGTGGTACCAGAGGCTGTGAGAAGCAAGACCTTATCAATCCTCAATGCTGCTTCCCTGTCTTTCCACACAGTATTTAGTACCTTCATTTCTGTTCCCTCATTCCCTCATCAAACATATTCTCATTATTCTTCATCCATACTAATGAATAAATGACTGATATCAATCTACAATATAAGTTCCCACAATTTATAGTTGAACGAACATGAAGTAGTAAAGAAATTTAGCTCTAACTCTAGAACTTCAGGCAGAAGTAATACAAAGATTACTTTATGTACTGAAATCCATTCATTATCCATACTAACGCATTTAAGTTGATGCTATCATAACATGAACGCTTGTCACATCACCTGGGAAACTTCTTAAAGTGAAGATTTTTCTAGTTTCATCTACAACCTTGTCTGTCAGAACATCTAGTAAGTTCACTAGCTGATACTGAATGGACACTGCTAGTCCATAGGGATGACTGCTTTAAAAACAGCCCCTCCAGGGGAACTAACAATTCTGCTCTGTACAAAAGACAGCCTAGATCTGAGCTTAAAACTCATGGTTTGCCTAGATTTGGAAATTTCCACTAAAACAAGAGCATAGTGACAGGACTCTGACTCTTCTCCGAAGTACACTGAGACACACAATGATTTAGGAGACTAAGATTTTGGTATCTTGGTCTGTTTATCACTGTTCAGAAAGAATAAAATACACCCTTATGAAGTTGGCTCATGTACTCTTACAGAAACTTCTCTATGCACAATCATTAAACCTATTGTATGTTTAGGAAAACCACTACCTTATTTTATTTTTAAATCAATTTAAACGGCTATAAATGTCCTCCTTATATTTAATCAAAATCTGACTACTCTATGTTCTAGTCATTTGTCCAAATATTACCTTACAGAACTACAAAGAGAAAAATTTCACTCCCTTTACATCTTTTTTTTTTTTTTTTTTTTTTTTTTTTTTTTTTTTTAAGACAGAGTCACATTCTGTTATCCAGGCTGGAGTACAGTGGCATGATCTAGGTTCGTGGCAACCTCCACCTTCTGGGTTCAAGTGATTCTCCTGCCTCAGCCTTCCAAGTAGCTGGTATTACAGTTGTGCACCACCACGTCCAGGTAATTTTTTGTATTTTTAGTAGAGACGGGGTTTCACCATATTGCCCAAGCAGGTCTCCAACACCTGGCCTAAAGTGATCCACCGACCTTAGCCTCCCAAAGTGCTGGGATTATAGGTGTGAGTCACCGTGTTGATAATTTAAGAGTGCAGTTTTTCTCCCTGTCTTGCTTTTTAAGTTCTCTTTTATAAGGGACACTGTTTCTCAACGTATTAATTGTTTATGTGAGTGCATCAGCTTCTCAACATCCTTCTTGAAATTATGTACTCAGAACTGAATTCAACACTACAGAGGTTATCTGGCTAGGGCAGAATTTATTGAATTAATTATTCTGTTCTGTATGCCATAAATACTACCACTAGTTAGTGAAGCCCAAAGTGGCACTTGCTATTAGAAAATCCACATGCAAACCACTACCATGGCACGTGTATACCTATGTAACAAACCTGCATGATCTGCATATGTACCCCAGAACTTAAAGTATAGTAAATAAATAAATTTTAAAAAAAGAAAAAAACAAAACAAAACAAAAGTCACACGATATTGGGCTTGAAGTCAATCCAAATTTTAAGTCTGCTTTTTATTTTTTCATTTGCTTATGAACAAATATGCACGTACTTTCCATAGTGAACCTTTATTAAAAATTTAAGTGCAACATTTTGTTTCTTCCTCTTTAATCTTCTTAGTTTAGTATTTTAACTGATAGTTAATGAGAAACCCTTCTAGATCCTGATTCTAGCATTCATACATTAGCTACAGATTTGTCTTTTTCATGTCAAAATGTAAATGTGCATTATTTTGGGTATATTAATTAATGATTAAAAATATTAAACAGGGTAATGCCTTAATGAGTTTTATAATTCTTCTCTTATCCTATGATTTTGTTCTGAAAAAGACTATTCTGGTGCAAATGCAAATAGGACAATCCTGACAAGGTTTTGAAAGAAGAGAGAAAGATACAGTATCTGTGACCCTAATTCCCTCATAAATAATTAAACGAACTTTTAAAATAAAAATATATAGAACATCTTTGCCTTTTAAGCTGTTAAAAGCATTATTTATACACAAAGTACGGAAAGTATTTGTAGAAGACAGTGAAGCAATACATAATAATATCAGTTTTCCAATTTCATAGTTTCTCTAAATGAAGCTGATTTTAAAAAGTTAATCTGGTAACCATTATAGGTATGATTTTTTAAAACATGATTTCGAAAAAGACTTTAAGTGTGGTTACCAAAGCCTGTATATTTGGAGAAAAATAATGTTAATAATATATCTTGCATCCAAAAAGATAATGATTTTATTTTTAATACAAGGCATGTTTATGACACTCACGCATTTAGAATAACCCATTTATACATGCATATTTATTAATGTAGTGGCTATACACCAGCTTTTTCCAGGTGGTATTAAAATAGATATGACTTTTATCCATATTTATCAATGTATTCAGCCTTTAAAAATTAAAATCAACCAATCTTGCTTGTCCCTTTGAAAATTAATCCTTTCCATTTTCTCTAATTCTTTTCCATAACTCTCTAAACTACTTCTTTTTCCATATTCTCTAAATTCCCAAAAGGTCAAACAAAGTAAAATAAATTTAATGAAGTATATATCTGTTAATGGGACTAATGTACACATTATGAAAAAATTTAATAAGATTTTTTCTAAGCAACTGTCTAGCTACCAACAAAAATACTGCATCAAATACAGAAAATTTTAATATTTGTTAAATCTACCTAGCTTTTGTACATTATTTGCTGTACTGTGCTGTATGTTTGAAATGCTGTGTCACAGGAAAAGAGAGAGAGAGCTTCAAACATTTGATATCTAGTATAACAAATGAGAGCCTCTCCTGTGCTTCTAGCTATGCATAAAATATGTATAACACAGTTCATTCCAAAAAGATGTTTATTTCCTATGCTGTATCCACTGATTAAAAGTCCCATGACCACTAGCGCATAAAATGATGAACACAGAACGTCCTTTAAACATCTGGAAGTCATAGACATTATTTATATCCCTATTTTTCCTAATATTGGCAGAAATTAACTCCAGATAAAAATAGTTGATATTTTAATTAGGTAATAATGTCCATAAAGCTCCTAAAAAGGAACTTAACAATAAATGTTATGACTTTTATTAAAAGTAAATATCAATGCTTTTCTTTTACGCTAATACAATCTGTCAAGAAGAAATAACATTCACAATAAAATAAGCATCTTATATTCATGAATAAGTACAGAAACTAGTTGAATTCTAATGCAATGTCTACAAAGTTATGATGTTAGTGATGTACTCAAACCTATAATGCTAAAGAAGATATTAATATATCATTTCAAACCTGCACTGAATTACTAGCAATATGCATTTTAATAAAAAAATGAACAAATACTTTTTAAGGAAATCTCAGTTTGGTTTGATTATTTATCATGTGAAGTTAAAATAATGCTTTTTTCCTCTCCTGCCTTTTTCCATAAACAAAAGCCACAGTGCCAAGACCAAAACATAAAAAATAGTAAAATTATATATTTTTCTTCTTTTTGAACAGAAATAGTAATGCCAAGTTCAGCTTGTTCCATTGATTTTAAGCCAAATAAATGGCAAAAAATAGTGAAAAGCCTGGTCATATCATGTGTCATAAGCTTCTATTAAAGTTCTACGTAAATTTCAGATCCCTAAGCTGCATGAGACAGGATCAGTCCTAAGCTCAAAAGTTCCATGTGATAAGAGAGAGGAAAAAAAAAAGGAGGAAGGGAAGGAGTAGTCATATGCCTTGAGAATGAGAAGAACACATGTTCCCATATGAAAAAGTCAATATTTAAATACTGTCTTGTCCTTAACCAATGCCAACGTGACAAATTATTCCTCATCCTGTAATTTCAGTTTACAGTCAAAGTAATACTACGCTGTCCTACAATAAGGTATCATGGATGTTAAAATGACGGAATCTCAACTTACCTGTACGCTTTAGAAACAGAAAAGCCTGAAAGCAAGGGAATCGCATAAATAAAACAAATGGCTTTTGGCTTTATTATTCATGCTTTAGATATAATTTCACTAATTCCTCAAGGGCTGTTATATTTTATTATGGATTAACAGATTTCCTCAAGACACACTGGTTCAGCAAAGCTTACGTGAATAAATTAAACTCTAAGTTCATAAATTATAATATTTTCATTTATTTTAGAAATATTAATTAAAAATTCACTATATGCAGGGTTGCGGTAATCAGTATAAAACAAAACCAGCTGCTGCAATTTTACTATTTAGCAAAACTTATTTAAAGTCATGTTGTATTTCTCCATGAAAAAGAAAATTAAATTGTCCTAGGATTAGATTTCATAAACATATAGTTAATAGGAATACTCTTTAAAAACTCAAGCAAAGGTCTAAAAATGCAATATCATACATATACTGTCATATCACCAAAGTTACGGCACTAAGTCCCTGTAAACCTGAATATGAACAATGAGCAGTAAAAGTGAGGTTAAGACTGTCGATCCCCCAAATCATTACTCCCAATATCAAAAAGATTCACTGCCATATTTCTAACTTTAATATGGCTTCAATGGCCATGTTCTTTTTGCTTCATGAGATAGTCTTTTCTATTATCTTCCAATCATCATCTTTGATAGACAACTTCTTCCCCTTCCTCTGCTCCCAATCCTTTGAGAACTAGAGCTTTTACATCTGTTTGCACTTCATCTTCTTTAATGATTTTGATGGTTTATTTTTGTGATTTCTATTCCATCTGTTTGTCTCACCCACAATTTTCTGAGAGGTTTTTTTTCTCCCTAACAACAACAAAAAAAATCCTCTTTTAAGTGTGTTATCGTTGATACTATGTAAACAACTTTCTCTCAATTCAGGGTTAAAATGATTTGAAAACAAAGAACATGGTTACAAAATTCTAAAATGGAAATAGTTGTAGAGATCCAAGTGGAAACTGTCACCACCTAGAAATATTTAAACACAGGACCATAGAACACAGCAAGCAAACTATTTTGATGTAAGTTTGATAACCTGCAGATTTCCAATAAGAATAAGCTTTACTTGTAACACTTAGAGTTTTCCAAGAATTGCTTATTACACAATGAATCACCACCCAAAAAGGGGAAAAAAGCTCTACCAAAAAAACAAACAAAAAATGTGATCTAGAAAATCAAATCTGACAGAAGCTTCATTTTTGTGACTTTTAAGATAATTTTAGTTCATTAATATCGCTAATATTATTCCAGTCGTTTTCTTTATAGTTATCAGCCTTGGTTCCTTGGATTTAATCATGTTTACATGATGGCTGAATTCTACATAAAATGGGACAATCACTTAATGTTGACAACATAATTGCCAAGCCATTTTTGTTCTCCCAAAGTAAAACTTCTTAAGAAAATCAGTACCTTTGATGAGAATATAAAATCTTGTGGGGCATGCCATTAAACAATATTTTAGTTTGTTCCCTAGAAAGGTGTAAAGAAAAATTCCTGTACCATAAATGTTAATGCTATTAGAAACACATATTTATACATATAGCCTGGATATATATTAAGAAATTAAAACATTCAATTTCTCCAAATTAAAAAAAAGTACCAAGAATGTACTAAAAGCCCATATCCTGTTTTTTTTTTTGTATATGAAAATGGATGTAAATATTCATGTTGAAAGATCAACCATTTCCCATTTCCTTTGCCTCAATTCACCCTCTCTAGTTAACTATCCTCACTGACATATAAACTCCTCCACCCTATATCACCTTTGCCTACCACTATATCTGATGATCTGTTCTAGTTAATATATCCTAGTCTTAGATTTTAATCTTCTATGAGAATCTGATTATTTTTGGTATAATCCTTTTTTAACAGTTTTATCTATAAGTGGAGTAAAAATAAAAAATCCACCCACAAAACTTCCTTTTTGAGTATGTTGTTAGGATTAATAAAAAACAAGATCTTACTCAGTGCTACAGATGGCATAAAATCACCCAGCATGAGATAAAAATCATTTCCCTTGGTCAGATATGGCAATTCAAACATAAAATTAACTGTTATCAAGTTACCATATTTTTCTTCTGTTATTCTCTCAAGTGGAAGGCAAAACTTGAGAGCTGGAAAATTTGCAAGCTGTGTATATTTACTTTATAGGAACGTACATGCAAAATACTTGCATTAATTTTCTTAATGTTTACATTAAGTTATCTGGGGAAAAAAGAATATAATAAAAGTCACAACTGCAGCATTGGTCAGAAACTGTGGCTTAAAGTGATAGGTATTATTTTTATTTCTCTTAAAATATGCTTTTGTACATAAACTATTTTCGGTTCCTGTACATAAACATCTATTATCAGTGGTTGTTTATTTGATTGCTTTGTTTCATTTCAAATAAAGTACCACAAGGTTGTGATTTGGCTAAACAAACACAAGGTAGTGCCCATGTCATCAGAATGATGTCCACAGGCCCCAACATAAGAGGGTCATTCAATAAGTATTAAACAACATGTCTACTAATCTATAAACACGGGGAAAACAATAAAAGCATAAATGCCAGTGGCAATTTTCCCTTTTATTTCTGTGGATTTGATTCCTGTTCATCAATGTTCTTTTAAGAGACCACAGCCTGTCATAAAGAGTGACTTACTCAAGGTCATCCATCAGTTTCCCTGAAACACATGTTCCATGAAAGCACTGTGAGGATAGAGCCAAACTCTCTCCTCCTGTGAATCAGTTGAATGTATAAGCGTAGGAAGAGTATAATCCCCCCACCTTCCACGCCATGAGATTTCTTGGACATAATTCCACTGTGAGAAAACTACTTCACAATGAAATGAATATGTTCTTTAAAATTTATCTTTGATAGACTTAAAGATGGAACCTGAAAACCTGAAAGCACAAATGCTTGAAGAAGCATTTCCTCATTTTCCTATATAAAGTGTCAAGATTAATCACTAAATATTTATTTACTATATCCATACATCTGGCAATGAGATTATGCTGCAATTTCAGTGGTTTTCAACTAGAAGCAAATTTGCCTCCCAGGAGACATTTGACAATGTCTGGAGAAATTTTTCTTACCATAACATAGGAACTGGGGGTATTGTTTCTGGCCTCTATTAGGTAGACACCAGGGATGCTGGAGAAATAATACACTATGTGGGTTCAGTTGTTAAAGAGAAACACTGTTTTCCCTTCTCTGAGGACAAAGAGAAATGTCTCTCCATCCTCTTGACACTGTGTGTGCTGTGGATATTGTCAACCATATCCCTACTATGATAGATTTGCTAAAAACTGTGTCTTGTAGATTGCCAATGCAAATTAAAGAGATCATACTAAACAGTAAGTAAATAAAAGCAACTTCAATGTGTGGGGAAAGAGTAAAAAACAATTGTCCAACAGTACGGAACTGACTAAAGGATAAAATTTTAAATATCAGAATGGAGAAGATAGATAGGATATTTAGTCACTATTACATGCAATGACAAGGTCATCCCTACAATAAGTGAGGCCCTAGGCAAATATGTTGTGTGGTCCCTGTTAGCACAAGCAAAATTTAAACAAATATTACGAAACCACAAGCAAAAGAAAAACCCCAAACCAAACTGTCTTTGGAGAGTTGCCAAAAATTAAACAATTATTGGAACAATTTCTGAACTAGTATTAATAGTTGTTAGGTTGATATATGGAAAAATGAAAAAGGAAAAAGAAATACAAGTGAAAGACATTATGTTTGTAGAAAAAATAGCACTGGCAGCTAGCTCTAGGGCATAAATTATTCCCTGGTAACGTGTCGGGCATTTGCGAGATGTAATGATGAGCTCCCAGTCTGCTCACATTAATCCCTTGGAACAAATTCCTGGGAAATATGGCTGGTCATCTTTCTAAAATGTATTAAAAGGAATTAACTTCAATAAATATATATGGCATTACTCCAGATAAATCTGAAAAGGCATTTAAATTACTCTCCACATTCTCTTACCAAAAACAAATGATTTAACCTGGAAAAGAACTGACCTGTCACTGAATCAGACCATCAGTAGGCTAATGATTACGTTAATCAACTTCAGTAGCTACCATTAACAGATCCATTCCCTTGAAATGATACACAAAAAAAGTAAAGCACAATGACTCCCCATCAGAATTCATCCTTGAGACTTAACATTATGCTATAAAGGATAACTAACGTAGGTAGCTGCTTCTTAGTCTGGAATTCTTACAGTTTGGTGCCTCCAGGACTTGTTAAACCACTAAAGATATGCTCCAAAACAGGCCATGGAGCATTTTTAAGCATAGTGATAGTCTAGTGTATTTAACGACTTTTCCATTGGAAAACTCAGCTATCTTCCTATATTTTACACATAATACTTGAATTATTTAGAATCATACAAACCAGAATTTTATTATCTAAAAAAAAAGACTTCAATCATTTGAAGACGAGATGGACAACACAAAAATTTGTTTCTTGTATGTTCTTTTAAGTCCAGCTGTCGGTCTGGCTGATAGTAAAATACCAATAACATACTAAATGACTAAAATCTTGCTAGTTTTTAACTATTGATAAAGACCTGAGGGTTCCAAGTATATTAAAATGTTAGGAAGTTTACAAAATTCACAAATTGAACTAATCCACAAGGAACCTCAACTACGTGATATGTAATTTATTGGCCCCTTAGAATCCTCTTCTACCATTTTTAAGGTTTTCAAAGAAAAGCATATCTTCTTTTGCCTCTCTTTACTTCCCACTGGAAAACTTTCCTTCTAGAATTAAAAAAAAAATGAAGAAAAAACAAATAATTGCCTTCTGAGAATTTCATCCCCTGACTTCATTTGGTATTACTGGGAACACTGCCAGATAAAAGAGTTCTACATGCTACTGGAAGTTTATTTATCATTTAGCATCTTTTCTACATTTGGATGTTCTACTATTTAACAGTTATATACTTTTTAAAAAAGAAAGAAGAAAAATCAGACATCTATGAGTGAGCTGACAAATTATGACAGAGAATTACTGAGAATAAAGTAATATAAGTCAATTGGAATGAAATTCTTGCTGAGTCTAAAAAGTCATATGCAATTAAGGGTTGGAATTTACTAGAAGAAAGATAGGTATTTTTCTGTAGAACAAGTATTTGATATGAACAGTACATCTTCTATGATAATGCATATATGATACAACCTTGAAGTACAAAGGCAAATTTGAGAAAATCCTTTATTAAGTTCCTAGGGAGAAGCCAAGAGAAGTTTAACTCTATCCTAAGAAATTATTAAGTCTGACTTAAAAAAAAAAATTAGATGCTGCTAGACACCAACGTCGTTTTGTCCATTTCTGACTCCTCAAAGGCTAAAAAAAAAGGACCTGACATATATCCATGTTTTGCAAATCAAAGTAAAATATGTTAAAATTCATCTTGCAGGCTAGCACATTCACATCTGACACAGCTCTCTGCTTTTTACCGGACATTTCTTGATGCTCAGGAACTAAGCAAGTTCCCTTTTTTAGACCTCTAAAACAATATTGATTCCATGTGTTTCTTGGCATTCAAGATTTTTCACTATTTTATCAACTTTACGTACCCTACCAAGAAAACTGGAAGCCATTAGGTTCATAGTATCTTTTTAATGTTATAATATCTGTCCTTATTTTTTCTCTCTCATTCTGCTAGAAATACCTCTATGATTTTGTGTGGTTTGTTTTTTGTTTTGGTTTTTTTTTTTTTTTTTTAGATAGGAGTCTAACTCATTCACCCAGGCTGGAGTGCATTGGTGCAATATCAGCTCTCTGCAACCTCCGTCTCCCGGGTTCAAGCAATTCTGTCTCAGCATTCCGAGTAGCTGGGAGTACAGTCACATGCCACCATGCCAGGCTAATTTTTGTACTTTTAGTAGAGACGGGGTTTCACCATATTGGCCAGGCTCATCTCAAATTCCTGATCTCAAGTGCTACTCACCTCGGCCTCCCAAAGTGCCAGGATTACAGGCATAAGCCACCGCCCCGACCTCTACTTTTTTTCAAAACTTCCCCATCTGTACTTTTTGGTGGATTTATCCAGCAATTCATTTGCGAACAGGGCCAGCTTCTCTAATATAATGTAAATGGCTGGTATGGGGTGGGGGTGGGGTATTTCCTTACAGGAAAATACAGAAAGACGTGCCAAAAGGACCACTTTGGAAGAAAGCACATTCCCTTCCCTGAACCGCGCCATTTCCTCAGTCCTTAATCAGCTCACTATTGAGAAGTTTCAATGTTTTCTTTTCCACACTAATTCTTTTCATCTGCTAGTAATTAAGACACACATCTCACCTTAGCAGTAACAATAAATGAATAAATAAATAAATCACTCTTGCTGCCACCTCTTTCTGCAGTCCCAACTTTCTTTTAAAACTAAGCTCCTCCAAGAGACCCTTCTGGTATCTTATACTATTCTCTCCTGCATTCTTCTTTCCACCACTTCTTTCTCAACACTGCTTTTTCAAAGTTCGCTAATGTCCTCCTAATCACTAAACCCAAAGACTTTTGCTACATGTTTTATTTTCTTGAACCTTGGTCTGGGATCTCATTCCTCTCCTTGGTGTAACTACTTTCAGCTCTGAATCATTTCTCCCCCACCTGGTCTCTAGAAGACCATGCCCGCTCATTAACTCCCTCCTCAGCTTGCTTCTAGCCCTAACAGTATATTTTCCAAGAATCAGACTTTTATCTGTTTTTTCTTTTAATATCCTTCTGGGAGTCTATCTACTGGTGGAGGTTAATTATCACCTGTATGATTACCATTCCCAAATGGACACCTTTTGTTCTAACCAGGCTTCGAGTGTTTACCTGAAACTTCATTTTGGAATTGTTAACTTCACTTGTCACTTAACACTTGTAACACTGAACTCATATTCTTCCATCTAAACTGTTCTGTGTTAATGGCCCTAATTCTTAGAATGCTCAGTTTCAAACTCTTCACCCTGCTGACTCCCTCTGCCTACCTAGTCAATAAAGTGTAGCATTCTCCAGATCATTCATTCACAGTAATTGCTATAGCAATTACCATCCAACGACTGTTTATACAAAAGTTATAAAAAAAAATTCACATGTATTCAAATGTGTCTCACACTCTTCTCAGTTCAGACATTTACCAAAGCTTTTTCATCCATCTTTTCCTCTGTACTTTTGAAAGCTTACCCATCCTTAAAGCTACATCTCAGACATCACCAGTTCTCAGAGGTATTTCCTACTCTACTAGGGAAAAAGAAATAATATTCCACCTAAATCCTACCTCACTTTGTATATATGAAGTCTTTTTTTTTTTTAATGGAGTCTTGCTCTGTTGCCCAGGCTGGAGTGCAGTGGTGTGATCTTGACTCACTGCACCTACGCCTCCCTGGTTCAAGCAATTCTCCTGCCTCAATCTACTGAGTAGCTGGGATTACAAGCACCCACCACCATGCCCAGCTAATTATTATCATTATTATTTTTAGTTTTAGTTTGTATTTTTAATAGATACAGGGTTTCACCATGTTGGACAGGCTGGTCTTGCACTCCTAACTGCTGGTGATCCGCCTGCCTCAGCCTCCCAATGTATGTATACAGTCTATATGGCACTTAATGATGGGGATTTTGTTGTGGGAACATCATAGAATATACTTACACAAACCAGATGGTGTAGCCTTTTACATACCTAGGCTATATGCTATAGCCTGTTGCCCCTAGGCTACAAATCTGTGCAGCATGTTACTGTACTGAATACTGTTGGCAATTGTAACAAATTATATTTGTGTATCTAAACGTATCTAAACATATAAAACGCAGAGTAAAAACATGGTATTACAATCTTATGTGACCACCATCATATATATTGTCATTTACAGATATGTTGACATACACTACATACTATATGTAATGTTGCATCTACAAGATTGCCTTATATGTGAATTATATATATGAATATTACTGTAATTTCCAACCATAATTTGTGAGCTCTTGGAAAGCAGTAACCTTGTCTTTCAAGTTTTCTTCAGTTAGACCGACTACAGTGCTGTACACATAGCAAGTACTTAGAAACCAGTTCTAAATTAACTAAGACGGAATTTGAGCAAGGCTTTGGAGTAAACTATTAAGAGGTCTGTGTTCAAGTGCAGCCTGTCTGAAATTCCCTTTGAAAAGGTAGAAGGCTTTAGACATATAGACCCAGAGGATAATAGCAACAACACAAGGGATAAATGATCCAAAACATAACACATTATTGTTATTATTTTGCCAGTAGAGAATTGGAATCAGATAAGAGGTTATTACTTAAGGCTTAATTTATCCACCTGAAATTTCCAAATTCTTTGGAAATTGTCTTTCTTTTTAATGTTTTTTTGTCATGGTACTTATTGTTCTTATCATTTGGTGTGTTGTGTTTGCTTTTTACTTTGACAGTTTTCATCTGAGTTGAGGAATCAAAATGGGACAAAGGTATACTATATTTAGAATAGCTATTTTGCTGCTTAAGAGATCCAAGAAAGATTTGATGTTTATAATGGTAATTCATGCAAGCCTATTTTAATGCTTTTGCTTTTCAGAATCACCTTAGGCTTTCAAATATAATCAAACTTTATTTATAAAAATAGTTTACGTTTACATGTGGAATTCTCACATTTTCTAGCTATATGCAATATTAGGAATTTTAAAAATTTTGTTTTTATGCTGAAAGGTAACAAAAGCAGTACCGTAAAATTGTGAGGGTTTTTTTTTTTTTTTTTGGTCAATTTATCTTGACATAGTGACCTATCTAAACCTGAAGATAAATTATACCAAAGTAAGCAAAATAGAGAGTAAATGATATATATTTTAAACAATAATTTTCTATATATAACACTACATCGCTTTGAAAGAACATGTCTTCAACAACTTGCTTGGCATGTTCTGAATATCAAAATGTTTTGGTGGCAATCACGTGGACCTTCTTACCTGCACTCATCTTTACTTTTTTATTGGTTTAGAATCACGGAGAATTTACTGTATGTTAATTTAATCCCTTCATGACTGACCTTGCAGCAAATTCTTTTTAAAATTTTATAGATGTGTCCAGAGGGAGAGTTTTCAGAGAAAATGAAATGGAGGTGAGAGTGAAGGAAAGAAAGCAAGGCATAAATTCTTTGGGATGATCCTAATTTAATTGGTTTACATTATTTACTCATCAAATTGATAATGGACAGAAATAAAATCAGTCATTAAAATGTGAACTAAAACAATTGATTGACTTGGTTTTATTTTTCTAGTGACCTAAATTAAATAGAGTTATTCATACAAACTTAATGACAACACAAGAACACATCAGCTTTGTAAAACACTTGAGAGACGCCCCCACTTCCCAATGAACTTTCATTTACATTATTGCATATTCAACTGTCTTTTGTAAATTATATTTTTTTAGTAGCAAATACAAAATGTGTGCAACAGAAGCAAAAATTTCCACCCACTTAATTTTTATTTTGCATGTTTACTGTCAGGTAAACATAGGCTGCCATGAGAGAAATTATTTTTATATTTCTTCACAAAGTGCTCTAGGAGGAGAAATAATTTTTTTTAGTGTAAAGCTCAGCCTTTATTCTGTCAGGGAAAGTAATTATGGAAGCAAAACAAATCCACATTGTCTAATTAGGTCATTAAAAAGCAAAAATGCGTCATGGAAGCTTTTCTCCTTGCCTAAGACATAATGTAAGACAATGAAAACAGTCTGGTAATATAGAAAGATTTAGAATTTGTTTCTTTTCAAAAATAATAGGTCCTTTCATCTTTCTGTTTCCCTCAGATGAAGACAGTTAATTTAGAGACAAAATCTTCTAATTAGTTCAGAGTTTAGTCTGATTATATTTCAAAATATTTAACCAAAAACAGGAAGCTGAAGAAAAAAAGAAAATACATGGAAAAAGTGTCAAAGGAAATGAATAGAATAAAGAGAGTGGGTTGCTGATCAAAATGTATTCTGCAGAGACAAGATGAATATAAAATCTATATTCATATAAACACAACCAATCTGGAATACCAGAAAGCTCTTAAGAGGAATATCCTGGCATCTGCCTTTGGGATTTGAAATCCAGACTTTAATTATAGTTAACTTAAATAAAAACAAATGGCATGGTTATTTTGCCTCTTCCTCTCTCTACTTTTTATTATCTCTTCAGTTTTAGAAAACTCATGGCTGAAAGTGTTAAGAAACGAAACATGAAAAAGAAAAGGAAAAGAAACTTACCTGTGATCCTCTTGGCCCTCGTTTGTGGTCCCATTCTGAATGCCCCATGAGCTGTAAAGATGATAATTGTAATAAGTTAAATGATTATTTTACCTGACAAACATTTTTCCTCTTTCTTTTAAAGGATAATCTGATTGTTCCAATCTACATTAGTAATACATTAAATAGCTACTATGAATAAATTAACATACCTAAATTAGTAGTAAACTCCTGGTTTGATAGCTAATATTTTAACTTCTAATCATTTTGAGAGTATTTTAATATCACTGTGTGATGAAAGAAGCTAACAGATAGCTCTGCCAGGACATCCTAGATAGATGTTAAACCATGTGAAGCTTTATTTGCATATTATTAAGCCTTTAGCTTAAGAAAATATTCTGAGTAATTAACCACTGTAGTTTAATCTACTGCCACAAATTATAAGAACCAAAGTCCAAATTAGTTCAAAAATTTTTAATTCTTCTTCAAAACTATAAAAATCTTAAGAGCGCTAAAGAGTGAAATTATTAAATATTTAATGTGAATGCCCACAATCACAAAATGTAGATTTTTTAATAATAAACTATAAAATATTATCATGTTATTCCTACGGTGGCAATAGCCCTGAGCTACTTTGCTTACAAAGAAGAATATTTACTTATTGAAAATAACATTTAACGTTAAGAATATTAAGGAAATACAAGATACTGACTGAGAGAAATGAACCTCCATTCATCTGTCAGTAATCTCATTACTCATGAGTACCAACTGAAGAAGTATTTACAACTAATAAGCTAGCATATCAACAAGATGGACTATACATGAATTTATGTACATTATTAACATTCCTATATAACAGCAATGACCCTTTAGTAGACTTAAAAACAAACAACAGAGCTGTTCACAATAGCAACAAAAATAATATGCCTTTGAACATTATCAAGAAATATTTGATAATATGCAGAAAATGGTTAAAATTTACTGATGGATATATAGTGCTACTGGTAAAGAAGACTTAATTCTATAAACTATTGAGTGCTCAGTTCTACTCAGATTTAACTAGATTTCAGGTCTAATTAGATTTCAATCAAAAGCCAATAGTATTTTTAATTTTAGAAAATCATAAATTTCATTAGAGAATATAAACACATACAACCAGTATGTCAGATGACTAAGTGTAGAGATACAATGGAGACCATGAGAACTCATGATGTTATATAATGCACTGAAGTTTGCTAGAAGGGTAGATTTTAGGTGATTTCACCAAAGTCAAAGAAAGTTAAAACTATGATAGATGATGGATGTTAATTTACGTGACTTTAGTGATTACTTCACATTCTAAATGAGCATCAAAACATCATGTTGTACAACTCAAGTATATACAATAAAAAAGAATCCATTGGGGGCTGGGGGTGGTGGTTCATGCCTATAATGCTAGCACTTTGGGAGGCCAAGGCAGGCGGATTACCTGAGGTGAGGAGTTCAAGTTCAGATGGGCCAATCCTGTCTCCACTAAAAGTACAAAAATTAGACAGGTGTGGTGGTGTGCACCTGTAGCCCCAGCTACTTGGGAAGCAGAGGCAGGGGAATTGCTTGAACCTGGGAGGAAGAGGTTGCAGTGAGCCAAGATCACACCACTGCACTCAGCCTGAATAACAAAGTGAGACTCTTGTCTCAAAAAAAAAAAAAAAAAAAAAACGGACTCCATTAGAAAATTTTATAAGTGATGAAAATACCTTTCTGGTTATCAAAATATATTATAAAACTTAACCAAATTTTGGGATAATGGTTTAGCATTCAAAATGTAAATGAATGAAATAGTTTGAAATATACATATGTATACCAACAAAACATAAAAAAGAAAATATCAAAAATATTTTGTATTTGATGTATTTAGCTAATGAAAAAAAGGAGTTCATGACCAGCCTGGCCAACATGGTGAAACCCCTTCTCTACTAATAATACAAAAATTAGGTGGGCGTGGTGGGGCACGCCTGTAATTCCAGCAACTTGGGGGTTGAGGCAGGAGAATCGCTTGAACCCAAGAGGCCAAGACTGTGCTGCTGCTCTCCAGCCTGGGCGACAGAGTGAGACCCTGTCTCAAAAAAAAAAAAAAAAAAGAAAGAAAGAAAAAAAAAGAAAAAGGGACTTTTGAGAGAAAAAAATAATTAGAGCCTAACCTTATAACAAATGCTAATATTAATTATAGGTTTAAAAGTGAAATTTTTAAAAATGTAAGACTGTAAATACAAAATAGAATAAAATCCAGGTAAATATTCAACCTATCTTGGAAAATAAAGAAATTTAAAGAAATCTAAATCTTTTTAAATATATTTTTTTATTACAAAAGAGGACAAATTGATCTGGCTATATAAAACTTTAGAGTATTTGCACAAATGTCACATTGGTAAAATATCTGCAAATGGTAGGTAAACAATAATATTTTCAGAATATTAAGGGTTCTTACAAATTTGAAAGATGTTATATAATGCACCGAAGTTTGCTAGGAGTAAATTGAGGGAACCATAGTAGTAAATTGAGGGAAAAGTAAGGACAATTTATATAATAAATCAATCTATGGAAAGAAACTTAACTTCATTGGAAGTAAAAGAAATTCAATACAAAGAATGACGAAATACTACTATTGCCTATTATGTTAGCAAATTAATAACGCTCAATATTTGGAAAAGATGGAGTAAACTAAGCATATATACTGCTAGTATATAACATATACATATATACATTGTGTATATATATTTACATATATATAAAATATATATAATACATATATTCTTAACAGTTCATACCCTTTGAACCAGTAAACTAAGATATAAAAATTCAGTAAGTATAATGTGCTACTAACTGTATATCCAACAAAATGGAAATTACTCAATAGATTACAGTATACAAAGTAATACCATACAGCAATTAAAATTTGGCTTCCAAAACCTTTATAAAAAAGAACATGTGAAATGTTCATGGTATAATAAGTAAAAAAATACAACTAAGTAATTTAATGAATTTTAAGGTATTCCTTTTTAAAAGACATAGTCAATCATTTTAAGCGTTGGAATTATCATGATGATTTAATTGTAGTTTGGCTAGCACACAATTTTGGGTACATTGACCCAGATAAAGATTATATAAAATTGAATGCTTACATAGTAGATACTTCTTTAATGCTTTCATTTTTTAATTTATGGATTCATTGCCATCACATCATCTCAAAAATATCTACTGATACTAATTTAAAGTTGATAATATAGTTCACAAATAATAATTAACTAATGAAATAAACAGTATGATTTAGAAACATTGAAAATCAGTTAATTAGTTGTTCTCTAGAACTATCAAAACAATTCTTGACACATTTCAATAATCTTGAGACATTTATAATACCTTACGTTAAAAACAGGGAGATGGTTCTTTTTGGCAATTTTAAAGTGGCAATAAACTTAAGCAGTAGGCTTCTAGTGAAATGATTTATCAAAATCTTCTGAAAGATTTATAAAAGTCTGACTATTAAAACTGTTATCCTCCCTACTAATGAGTTTAAACTAACAGGATCAGAAAAAGGTGGTAATTTCTCCCATCACAGTAAAAAGTGGTAAATAAATCTTACAAACACAAGTTGCAATCCACAATACATTGATTTAAGAGAGAATATTTGATGATGACAGTAAGTCAAAAAGGAAACATTTTTGCAGGACAAGAACTAAAATAAGTAAAGCATGTAATTCCCTGTCTTCTGCCATTAATTATCTTAATGATGATGATTTTAGTCAAAGAACAAAAACACTCAAAATGTGCACTAATTTGGGTCATCATTTACTCCAGAAGATAACATCAATTTGGTAATTTGTAAATCAGAGATTGTAAGATGAAATTCTAAAAATTCACTAACTTTGACATTTTCTTTTAAATCATGAAACAGTAAAATTTGCCAAGTGTGTTATGTATCAGAGAGTCATTTCCTAGCATTATATAACAAACTGAGAAATATATAGAACAAAGAAATTCTTTTCTATTCTTAAATATTTATATATTAATATCATCTTCATATTATGTTATATTTCAAAGGTAGGAGCTGACCTAGAATGTGGATGTGGTAGTATTTTCAAATGTACACTATGGCTACTTTTTTCAAAGTAATAAAAAGTGTTATAGAAATCTATATCCTACGTGAAATATATTCGAAAAAGAATGAACTCTGCATATGACAGATGAGATACTGTAATGTTCTACTGTCAGTAGGAGCACCAGAGGAAATAAACAGATTTTATTTCCTCTGGTGCTCCTACTGACGGTAGATTTTTTTCCTTTTGAATTTGAAGAAATAATACAAAGTCTTTATCATTAAACTTCCATTTTTAATTAAAATAATCTGAGCCAAAATTTAGCATTTATTATTTCAGTGTATTTTCTGTCATTTTTTTTTTTTAATGTAAAGAAAGAGGCAATGGTGGGGGTAGGGACAGCATAGGGTGTCAGATCTCTATTCCTTCCTATGATTACAGCATTCTGGCCACTAGATGGGGCATGGCGTGGAGAGTCAATGGTGTAAGGATAAACTTCATATTAACACATGATGGCATACGAATTTTTATCCTATTTGTATAAAATAAATTTTACTGTCATAAAAAAATTGTGCTCAGATAATGGTTGAAAGACTACAATAAGCAGCATATTGTCAGAATCCTTTAAAAAAAAAACTACCCATAGTGTGAAAAACTAACTTAATATTATAGATTATTTAAAATAAAATGAGGCATCTGGCTACTGGTAAGTGTTCCTGTTAAAACAGAACCATAGGGATAAACGTTTCACAAAGATATCTCCTAAGCCATATTTCTTGATGTGTGATTACAGCAAGTAAAAAATATTGGCTATTTACAATAAATAGTAAAGAAGACAGCTTGCACATTGAAGTCAATGAATTTCAGAATTAAATGCAAAATGATGTTGATATTATTTCAATGAGAAAGTCAAAGCATCCTTTCAATCAGATAAGATTAGTGTTAAGTTGCAGATGACCAAAGTAATCATTTGACATTATTGGAGTAGCAGATAAAACACATTAATAGAACACAGACAATGAGGAAAAGAAGAAACTGTGGAATTTTCCTTTTTGCAAAATAATTCATTTGGACTAAACTTTCAAGAGAAATGAATAGCAGCATGCTACTTAAGCAATTCTGGGAAAAGAGAAAGTTTATTAAGATTATATGATACTCTTTTTGGAGAAGGAATGCTTATGATTTTAAGATTAGTTATATAAAGTTGCTAGAACTATAAAGCAGAGAGGGAGAGATTGAGACTGGAAAAATAAATAAAAGTAAGTTCAAATATATCCTAGTTGATAAGAGTGCACGACTACTTAATTCAGGAAGAAAAAAATGTTTGTCTCTCACCATCTGTAAAAAATACCCTCTGGCTATTTTATGATTACTCCTCTGGGTAATGACATTTTAATAAGCATCTTACCAGAAGGTCTGGGGATATATAGGTCACCAAGGTTATGCCCGCAAATGGCAAACAAAAATCTTCCCATCTGATGAAGAAATTTTCTAAAAATTAAAAAAAAAAAAAGGAGTATCTTTCTTCTCTTCTCAGTTCTCATTAACCAAGGTAGGCAAAATGAAGACCCTTAAATTTATTCCTGGCAAACAAAGTAAACTTCCTTGAAAAGAAACACAATCTGTTATAGAAAGCACTTTGAAAATCCTAACTGCTTTGACACTAAGTCATTTTGATCCTTATGGAATAAATTCTTCTCTCTTTTATTTTTAATAATAAATTTCTACATCACAGCCTTCAGCTAACAGTATGTTACACAGTACTTAGCTCCAAGGAAAACAAAACTGCTGCCAAACATAGAATTTAAAAAGTTCACAGGAGAAGCAACGAAGAAGTCAGCATGGAAACAAAAAGGTTCTATCCAAGCAGAGATATTTTTAACAATAGCATGAGAAATAAAGATCGCTGTAAGTATATTTCTGTAGGAAAAGTATTTTCCTTTAATGCTTACATGTTTTTCTTCTGTTGTCTGTTTACATAAAAATCAATGCCTTTTTAGGAACTTATTGGGAGAAAAAAATCACACAACTATTACTAAAGAGATGAAAGCTGAAGGAGGACCGTAACTAGATGGGAAATAAAAAATTATTTTTGTGTGTAACTTAAAGAGGTGAGAAGTTTTAGATATGAAAAAAAGAGGGTAATGATGGAAGGTAACAGTCACTATAGTTTTCTTTGCACTCCTCTCAAGAAAACCATTGTTTTTACAGCAGCTGAAGATGGCTAAAACATATTTTTAAAGACATATAAAACTAACATACATATAAGGATATAAAGGTTACCACACAGTCTACTTTTTATTTCATCATTTACTCATTAAGCAAATATGTATTATATGCCTATTAGGTGCAAAGCCCTGTTCTAGGGACAAACTGTATGCCATTGAACAAAACAAGATGTATCTCTGTCTCCTGGCTATGATATTTTAGTGAAGGCTGAAGAAGATAAACACATACACATAATAGACCAGGTGATGGTAAAGCTGTAAAGAAGCATAGGATAGAATAAATGTAAGGAGAACGAGTGGGGTAATGGATGGTAGGGGCTGATAGCAGAAGTAAGTTTATATAAGTACAGTGGATCGAAGAAGTCCTTTCTGAAAGAGACATTTTATCAGATAACTGTATAAAGAGCCAGACACAAAAACCTGGGGGAAATGCATGCCAGACAGAGGAAATAGAAGAGGAAAAGGCCCTGAATCAGGAACAAGAATGGTACCTCAGGAGCAGCAAAGCATCTCTATGCTAAAATTTAAAAAGGAGTGGATTTTTGTGATCATAGCTATATATTTGGTATTTAATATTTTCCTTTAGTATAAAGTTAATCATTAGGTTCAGTAATTAAAAATTACAAGAAAAAATTCTCTAGAGAAATGCTAATACATCAGGGATTCTTCTATCCCCAAACACTTACTTAATTCCATTCAAGACAATAAGAATTTATAGAATATACACCACATGCCACAAAGGCACTCTTAGTCATACTACCTAACATAATTTTATTTTCCCTTTACATATGGGTTTTGTTTTTCAAGAGTCACAAAATAGATGAGAGGAGGGGTTGCCTTTTAGAACCACATTTACTCTGATGAGCACAGGGTTTTCAATTTGATAAGAAACTAAAAGCTCTTCTTTCAACTTGGCATGTTTGATTGGATTCTTTCCTTGGCATACTCTTTCCTTAATTTCTATGCTACTTATAAATATATATAAGTATAAATAAATACTCTCTGCAGCATTCCATGTGAGAAGATGAGCCTGGCTTCCCTTGCCTGCAGGTTCTACCAAAGTCCAGTGCTCTGGACTGGGAAAATCTCTCATAGTTTAGACCAGCTCAGCCCTTGTTTAGTCTTTTTGTGAAATTGTTCTTATTTTTTGGTGTTCCTTTTCTGGATCTCTTATTATTCATGGAGTAAGAATGTCAAAATTACCTTGCATTCTTTAGAAAACGAATGGTGGATATCTGCATTTGGTCTGGGGCTTAGGCCCAAAAAGCTAACAATTCCTGGGGTTCCCATAGACTGCTTCTTAGCCCTCCAGGCATCAATAACGGAGTTTGGGATCTAGGAAGACCTAATACAGGTGTTGCTGAAAAAATTCACCTGCCTGTATAATTTTTTTTAAAACTTCTGCTAGCAGGAACCGCCTGCATAACTTAGTTTACAAACTAGTAGACCACATCAACCTTCTGTGGGTGAAACAGATGTGACTAGCAGCCATAGCCTTGTAAACAGAATACCTTGATTACAGGTACTTCATCACATCTCCTCACTCCTCAAATCAATACCATTCTACAAGGTATTATCAAGTGACGTTGACAATTTCATGGGGAGACGAGAGGACATCGTTACATTATACAAAATACAGCAAAAAGCCATAAAAATATCCATTAGGTATCTCTCCACAAAAGTTTTCCTTTTTGCCTTTTTTTTAAAAAAGTTTTGTGGTTTTTGTTTATTTGTTTGTTTTTTGGCAGCCACCACCTCTTACCCTTTACCCTTGGTATAGGGTAAGAAGAGTGTGTCTTTTTCAACATCCTGGTCCCAGCGTTTCCTCCAGGATCTTTCTCAGGATCTAAATCTTTTACTGTTTCTCAAACAATTTAGCTTTTTCCTGTATTCCTCATCTTAAACCTTCACACAAATTAGTGGGAAGAAAAAGATTCTTTAGAATTCTTAAACTTGACCCTCCTGGTTTTAAAAAACACTGAGAGCCTGAACATATAGCGTTGTGGCTGAAATTAACAGATACTTTTTCCTTTCTCAGTTGGTGATAACCACCTAAGTTCCATTCACTTGGTTGATACTAAATCCCTGTTTCTGACTCAGCATTTCAATGTAGCAGCCAGTGTAAATTTCAGAAGCACTAGGAATGAGAAGGCTTCAGATAGAGACAAATTCAGATATTCTAGAGTTTGAAATTCCAACCTCTCTACTACAATTTCTATATCTATTTCTGATAATGATGCTCCCGTATACTGGTTTACAATGTTTCCATAATTCTATTTCTGTCCCTGTTATCACAATGATAATAATTAGCCTAAACCTATATGCTGCCACTAATCTTACAAAGCTTCCATTATTTTCACTTAATACATCTAGTTTATCTTGATTACTTGGAATTTTTACAACTTTTATTGCGAATTTGCATTTGGGGAACTATTAATAATAATGTAATCATATCAGTCTCATGCTTAAGTTTTCCTGTGAGATATTTTATGGAAAATGGTAATAAAATAAAATAAGCTTGTGAAATTCTGCAAAATATCATCCCCCCTTAGATACGCCCAGTACTTGTTAGCATGTTAAAGTCTGAGGAAGTGTGAAAGGAACTCAGTTGAAACATTTCTAGAAGTATGTGATTATAGAAATTTCTTATTTCAACAGAGATTTACAGTTTTCCATGAAACACAAATGCATTTTGAGATATATTTTTTAGTTTTATAATTTTTAATATATTATTTCATCACTGAGAAACCATAGAGGCATATGCTCCATATTTTATCGATATGGAAATGAGTTAAGAGAAGAAAAATAGTAACATAACCAGCAAGTGGTTAAATATGGATTAAAATGTAGGTTGGCTGGTTGCAAATCATAAACTTTTTATTCCTGCTGCGCTGCTTTCAATAATAAATAATTACTTAGTCCAAACTAAGTATCAGGTCCTTGGTACTGAAGTATATTTGTAAGGAAAAAGAAAAAGACACCAGATTTGGTTTGTCTTCAAGGAACTCATGGTTGTAGTTAATATGATCCACTTTAAAATCCATTTTCCACCCTCTAATTTCCGTTTCCTTTAAAACAGTGAAATAAAAGAAAAAAATGTAATGTCTCTGAAAATCCTTCATACTATAAATTAATCATATTTTTTAATGCTGGCTAAAGAATTACCTTAAAATATAAATTATATATCAGATGTTTAGTTATACCAAATTATCTATTAGCACATCTCAATATACATTTTTCATTTCTGTATTCACCTATCCATTCATGTGTGCGTTCTTTCAATATTTATTGGGGAGATATATATAAATATATATATTTAGAGCATAAGAGATATATATTTATATAGATATATTTAAAACATATATTTAAATATTTATCTCTCATGCTCCAAATATATATATATCTTATATTTAAAATATATATTTAAATATATTATATATATCTTATGCTCCATGTAAACATAAAAAATATTGAAATTGACAACCCAAAGGCACCATAGGAGTCTTGAAGTACATTCTGAATAATTAATAAAGTGTAGCCTAGATGTTATGCATGTTAGCTCTAGAGTCCAGACTGGTTCAAATCGCACTTCTGACTTGATACTCAGTCTTACTAGATACTTGAGTTTGACAAGTTATTTAATGTCTTTGTGCCTCAGTTTCATGTCTCTATAACGTAGCTAATAATAGCATCCAATTTGTATGGTTTTGTAAGCATTAAATGAATTATTCAATTAAAAAGGCCCTAGTACAGTACCTGGTACATAGTAAAGACCCATTAAATATGAGCTATTATTTTTATCACTATTAATAATTATATAATCAAACAGGCATTATTGCAATCAAATTCATTGAGAAAAGTAAAATTCACATGATATATATTATTACTTTCTATTAAACTAGAACAAGAAAAACCCATTCCTTGACCACGCTAAAACACAATTTACATAATTTGATCAATCTATAATTAAAACTTCAAGCATCATTACTCAGAGTAACATGTAACACATGTGCATGACCATGGAGTCTACTGAATCAGTGGTTTTCTGCATAGCAATTGAAAAATCTAAATTTTAATATTAATGGGTCCTCTTGGGATAGCTTAATCTTCCTCAAGCATAAAGAGCAGCAAAAAGCGACTCTTTTGGGCCAGAGAGGCCCGAACAGCAAATGTTTGAAAAGGTCGGCTAGGGAAAAGCTACAAGAGAGCCTGCTTAATATGGAAAGGACTTGCACTTTTAGGTGCATTATTATGTTAGTTGAAAACAAAATCAAATTTCCAATGCAATTGATAGGCCTGTTTATAGAAAAACAAGCAAACCAAACCAAATAAACTTACTCCAAAAATTCCATGCAAATATTTCTAAAATAACCACAGTAAAATAGATTTTAGGTTCTGAGTAGACAAAATGCAGTTTTCTCATGAAATGTTTAAACAAGGCATTATGAGTTTAATTTATGAACTATATGAACTTAACTTCAGGTGAAACCCAAACCCCTAAGCACCAATGAATGTGACTACAAATCTGTATTGCACAGTTTGTCAAACTACCTCTTGCATTATTTATCTCAATTTGAGTAAATGAGTAGGCAACAAAAAATAAAATAAAGGCCTCATTTATTACTTCTAGCTCTTCACCTGTTGTTTTATGACTGGATCATGCTAATATTTCTGTTTCCCTATATATTTAGGTTTCATTTATAGCACGGCTCATAAAAAGACTCATTCAAGGCTATTTTGCTCAGAAAATTATTAAAGCTCAGACAAACCCACTGGCACAACTTCAGGAGACTGATCTGTAAAGTTGATCTCTTTTCTTAGAAAAAATTGGAGATCCTAGAGAAAATAATAAAATCCAGACCAGCTGTGGCAAAAGCTTTAACTCAACAGTATTTATGATTTCCTGCATTTGGATAGATTTAAGTGTCTTTTTCCTTCATATTTATCAAACATTGTGATATACTGCATTAAGTTTAAATAACATATAATTTCTTAGACGGTAGCATTAAAATTATGTCCTGAAAAACATAAAAATTGCTTTGATATCCAAATGGTTTACATTTATAGACCTAAAATATATAAGTCTAAGAAAACTAAAAAAAAAGAGAGAGAGAGAGAATGAGAGTGTGTATGTGTGTATGTATGCTGTTACATATACAAACAAAACTATCTAACTCAGAGGAAAATTCTTTACTTAAACTATCTTTTTTAGAAATGGTCTTTAAAATTGATAAATAGGTAACCTTAAAAAAATAAATCTCAGTAATTAAAACACTGAATTCGTTTCAAGTCTTATAAATGACAAAAACACTGAATTGGTTTTTACATAATCTTAATGTAAAAGTTACATTTTTCCAAAAATGCCTTTTGCAAAATTTTTAAAGTCATTTCATTCAATGCTTAATTGCATTTTTCATCAGTGCCAAAAAATCTTCAGCAAAAAGACAAAATTCCCAACATTTTCCCTGCTACTTACTTCCTACTCCCCAGTCAGCTTGACTTTGGGAGGTTGTTGAGAAAAGCATAAGTGGATTACAACATGTACTAGTCCCATTACATGACCCTTGGGTTTCTTATTTGTCCTCTGAAGCTGATTTGTGTGAAAAATTTAGTTCCAGTTTCAATTAGATTTTAACAAGACATGAGCATTTGGTGCTCAACTTCTTAAATGCTGAAGAAAATAATTCATTCTAAGACTTGAAGATATTATTTTGACCAAGTTTATAGTACATCTCTGCCCCTAAATTTGACCTTACCCCTCAATTCTTCTTGGCTCTATGACCCATTTGATATGTTGAAAGTAATTTCATGGGTTTATTTACAATAAAACTGATGCTTTTTTGCAGAAATAAGTTTTATTGCAAATGTATTCCTCTTAGTGATATATTATGCAGGCCTCCATTTAGGGATAAAAGAAAATAAAGTGAAACAGAGAATTTGGCAAAGAAAAGGAAAGAGAAAAAAAGAAGAGTAAAGTATGACCTAAAACTGTAATTAACTGAGGTAGTCAGAATTGCAGGTGCAGAAAGAATTAACCAGGTACTTCTCTGTTTCTGTTCCTACAACAAGTACAAGAACTGAGAAACTTATTCATTCTTTTCATTATTTCATCCAAATACAATGTACTCTCTATCCTTGATAAAAGGCAAAAAATACATAAATAGAGGTTAAGGTATGGTGACTTGTGGCTGTAATCCCAGCACTTTGAGAGACTGAGGTGAGAGCATCACTTGAGGAGGCCAGGAGTTTGAGACAAGCCTGAACAACGTAATGAGACCTCAGTTTCTACAAAAAATATTTTAAAAATTAGCCAGGTGTGGTGCTTTGCACCTGGTAATCCTAGCTATTCTGGATGCTGAGGCAAGAGGATTGCTTGAGCCCAGGAGTTCGAGGCTATCGTGAGCTGTGACTGCACTACTGTACTCCAGCCTGGATGACAGAGGGACACCCTGTCTCTTAAAAAGGTAAGTTACCAATGTCCTTTTCAATTTGAATCAATAATATACAGTTAATAGGATACTTGGCTTTTTTGATTATATATTGAAATGGAAAACTAGATTATTTTAGGAGTGAAAGGGTCTTAAAGAAAACATACGATTTAAAAAATATATTAAATACATTTTCTTTGCTTTAATCATAATTTGGAGTATTAAATGTTTTTCCACAAAACACGTTTTACCATTAATTGCATTCCAGAAAAGAAGGGGAAGAATGGGACAAGGCAAAGGAAAAAAAAAAATCTGTACATTATCACCATGTCCTAGCCAAAGTTTTCCTAATGAAATTTCCAAGGAAAAAAATCTTTAGTTTCACATTATTTGTGGATAAATTTAAGAAGTGGAATTAAGAATCACAATTCTAATGCTTAAATTTCTCCACAAACATGAACAGAAACAAATTCAAACATGATCAGAAAGTCACATTTGAAAACTGAAAGCTATTGTCACTGTACAAGAGTAATAGGGTGATTTTCCTGTTAGCCTCAATTTACACTTTTGCAGAAGTTGTCCTGAAGGAATGACTATTCCTGTGCTATTTCTGGTTGCAGGTGTACCCCATATGCCCAAGAGAGCAAATTCAATTTTTCGGACTCAATAAGTTACGCAAAGTATAATCATAACTTCAACAGCACAGCTAAATTGGACTTCCCAGTTTGAGTTTGTAACAATTTTCCTCCATCAAGCTACTGTTATTCTAACTAAATTTATTTTTTAGCAATTCCATATTTCAGAGTTCATTAGAACCAGAAACTAGATTCCTTATAATAATCCAGTCCAAAATGTAACATACAATTTTTACTTTGAAAGAGAAAGATGGTCAGAGGAGGCTCTGAGAAACTGTGCTATGTATTCAATTCATAAGTCACTAATAGACAATGTGGTTAAAAATGGAATCCACTAAATTGGCAGATATCTTATTTCCAGGCTTCTACTTGCTGTTTTAACAATCTAGTCCTGTTATACAATTTACCTCCATAGTTTACAACATTGTGATTAAGGGTGGACTCTGGAGCTGAATTTCTTATAACCAAATCCCAATTTCATTCTTACCAGCTCTGTGAATCTGGATAAATTATTTTATAATTTCTAGGTTAAGTTTCCTCATTTGCAAAATGGAAATAATAAGACTACCTAGTTCACGTAATTTTTGTGAAGTCCAGATGAGATAATCAATGTAACATCATTCAATGGCTACTCATTTATTTTAGAATTAAATTTGATTTCACTGATACAACCTAAAGGTTTGGATGCGTTCATCTTGTTTCAATAGTAGAAATCTTATTGATCTTATTTGCTATGCGGAATATAATTGGCGTGTGTTAAGGAATTCAATACATGCTTTTTAAAAAGAATAATTGATTGGTTTTGTACAGGAAAAAATGCAATAAGGCTAGGTGCAGTGGTTTACACTTGTAATCTCAACATTTCGGGAGGCCAAAGTCAGAGGATCACTTGAGCCCAGGAGTTCGAGACCAGCCTGAGCAATGTAGTGGGATCTTGCATGTACATAAAATTTAAAAAATTATTCTGGCATGGTGGCACACGTCTATAGTCTGAGCTGCTTGGGAGGCTGAGGCAGGAGGATTGCTTGAACCCAGGTGATTTAGGCTACAGTAAGATTTTAAAAATTCTACTGTTGAATACACAAGTCATAAAGAATTGTTATCCCTTTACTCTCAGAATTTTCTCTCATCCCATGCCTTGTGTGACAAAAATGCTAGCTGTCCATCCTGTATACATTGTATTCTTCCTTATTCACAGAACTCCAGTTCTCATAGAGGTGGCAGTGGGTCCAGGTAAGAAATTATTTTCCACAACCTCAACTCCCTTACAGATTAAGAGATCATGGAACACAGTCTTGGTTAATAAGATACAGGCAGAAGTCACTGTGTGAAGCTTCTAAAAAAAGTCTTTAAAAAGGGGAAAACTTGGCTAGCTTGTGTCTTTTGCCTTTCTGCCTTCCTATTTTTCCTGCCCCGGAGCAATAAAGGATTCTGGAGATGAAGCAATGATGATCTGACACAAAGTGACCAAGAGGGAAAGATAATTCCCTCTGCCCCAACATCTTGAAGCCATGAAAATGTCATCATTAAGCTCTATTTGAGCAGAAATATACAAATAAACACACACACACACACACACACACACACACACACACACGTGCGATTTTTGTATGAAATGGTAGCAATAATGGCAGGCAGCAAATACATACTGGAAAAGGCCCTGGAAATTGAAAAGAAATAGAACTACACACTTTAGCTGACTTGGAATTTTCTCTGAAGTAAAAGCGTATCTTTCTAACTATCTGCAATTTCCATTACGAGTTTGATTCTTACCATGTATCTAACACATCAAATGCAATCTCCTGAGTTAAACAAACATGGTAGAAATAACTTATGGATGTCTCAGTCTCTTTTTTGTCATATATCTGGCTATAGAATTTTAAAAAGACTCTCACAACTTTAAAAAAAGAAAAAGAACAAGTGCATGTAGTCAGAAAAGCCAGGTAAAACTAGTTTATAGACTAGATTAAAATAATATTTCAGAAGTATATATTATAGAATTTAGATTTAATAGATGTTTCAGGGAAAAAAGAAAAGAGCTTTTAGAAATGCTGGGCTAGACATGTTATTTTTAATATAGAATATCACATGGCCTTTAATATTGTGAGCTCAGAGTAAGTAAGAAATAAAGCAAACAGTATCTGTAAATCTCCCTTAGAAATTGAATTTATTTATCATGAAGCATCTTGTGTACTACAAAGCAGAGTTTGGAAAACAATAAAATTGACAATTTTATTGTTCAAAATTGTATAGCTTTAATTAAAAAGACTAAGAATTTCAGAAAATAATATAAAAATAAATAATGGCTGGTGCATCATAAAAATAAATATTAACCTTAAAAGCTAGGCTTTAGAATAATTTATCATCAGATTTTGTTTTAAAAATAAGCACACACAACAATGGCATTAAGAAAGTAAAAAGGCAATGCAGGGACTGAGAGAAAATATTTTCAAATCAAAAGTCCGATATGAGACTTAAACCAGAATTCTTGCATATAAAATACAGAATTCCTACACTTTAATAATGAAAAGAAAAAATCTAATTGAAGAATGGGCACAGGATTACACAGACATTTCTCTAAAGATATACAAATGTCCAGCAAGTACATGAAAAGACGCTCGGTATTAGCGATTGTTGGCATGCAAATCAAAACCACAATAAGATACCACCTTATACCTTTTAGTATGGCTAAAATAACGTTTTTTAAAACAGACACATAGAAAATAACAAGTGTTGTTGAGGATGTGGAGAAATGAAGACCTTTATACTCTGCTAGTAGAAATGCAAAGTGATATAATTACTCTGGAAAAACCATTTGATAGTTTCTCAAACTTCTAAACATGGATTTACAACATGATCCAGCAATTTCACTTCTAGATATACACTCAAGAGAAATGAAAACACCTATCTACACAAAAATTTGAACACAAATGTTCATAGCAGCATTATTCATCATAGCCAAAAAGCAAAAACAACTCAAATGTCTACTAACTAATCAATGGATAAACAAAATATGGTATATATCCATATGATGGAATATTATTTGGCAATAAAAAGGAATGAAATAGAGCTGATACACGCTACACCACGGATAAACCTTCAAAACATTATACTAAGTAAAAGACTTCCATAACAAAATACTGCAAATATTTTAATCACTTTTATAAGAAAAGTCTAGAATAGGCAAATCTATAAAGACAGAAAATACATTAGTCGTTGATTGGGACTGGAAGTGGTAAAGAGGCAGGTGGGACTGAGAAGTGACTGTTAACAGGAATAGGTTTTTTGGGGGGGGCATGATGAAAATGTTCTGCTGTTAACAGTGATCGCTGCATAACTTTGTGAATATGCTAAAAAACAATAAATAGTATACTTTAAATGATAAATCACATGGTATATGAATCATAGTTTAATAATACCTCTATGCACATAAACACACATCTCACAGTAAAGGATCTCCTTGAGGAAAAACTGATAAATATCAGTCTTGTTATCCCTATTTAAATTTGTGAAGCACTGTTAAAAATACTGAAGAATAGAGTAGGGAATTATAAGTAACTTCTTTATGTGTAAGATATTTTGGCTTTATTAAACAATAAGTATAGGCATGGTTTATTTCTAATAGAAGCGATAAGTATATGTACGATGATCATTATTTCTATTCGTAGTGACTCCGGAATTATTTAGGAATCTTTTCACTTACATTAGTTCCACCTGCAGAGTCTGAACCAAATGGAGATTTTGTAAGTACTTTCACTGTTTTTATTTCAAAATTGGCTCCAGGCATAATACTCCACTGAAGAGACGCAATACTTAACCTTTTTGGATTTGTTATTTTAAACTATAGTTCACATAGTAGCTTTCATTTTCTTTTTTTCTGTGAATCCCCTCTTAAAACACTTGAGCAGAGATTTCAGCACTTATATGAATACATAAAACTTATTAATCAAATAGTTCTCCAAATAATTAATGTTTTGACCAGTATGTGACCCTTCACATATATTAATAATAATCATATAACCTAATATTATATGCTGATAGCTGTTGAACACTGCCTGTGCAATGAAGACAGAATTCTGGCCATCTCATTTTAATAGGGAAGAAAAATATGTAAGCATATTAAAACAAAATGTAAGCACATAAAACATTTTTTTTGTATTAGTGGTTGAGTCCTTATTATGTACCAGACATGTACTGTTTATGAATTATTTTATAAATCCTCAAAATAACCTTTTGAAGCAGTATCATTTCACCTCTCTCATAAATGATAGAACTGTGACACACAGAGAGCTTTCACTCCGTGGAATCCTCTGAAGTTCCCACAGACAGAATGCAAACAGCATAGAAGTTCTGCCTTTGAAACACTAGCTCTTACTCTCTACATTTTATTCCTCCACATATGAATGGGTAGGTGCTATGAATCACTAATATGGAAACAATGAATTCTTCCCTGAAAGGCTGGGGCATCAGTGAAAACTGAGCTAAAGAAAGGAGGTAACGTTTGAGTTGGGTTTTAAGGTATGTATAGGAGATTACCAGGGATAGGGAGAAATCCTAGGTAGACTGGGGTCAAGACATATGAAACCTTATACATGAAGTTTAAGAGTTCAGGATATACTTTAAAGGCAAGAGGAGACATCAAGAATTTGAAAGTATGAATTATATGAACATACCTGTATTTCAGAAAGATGAGTCTATCAACATAATAGCAGATTATTTATGTAATAGGAGAACTTGTGGGAAGAAAGCTGATAGCAAAATTACTTAGAAGACCTTTGCTAAATGTAGCGTTAAATATCATATTTACTAAATTTCATACTTATTCTCTTTTCATTCCCACAAAGAAAGATGGGTCAATTCAAAATACATTTCAATTGCAATACAAGCATTTCACCCTTTCACATTCAATCATTCAATGATCAAGCCATAAAATACTCACGATATTGTCATTGTTTTTGCATGAGGATGCAACTGTGTCAACAGGTATAATTAGCCAAAAAAAAAAAAAAAGAAAGAAAAAAAAAGCAAAGCCTAATAAATTAGAAAATCCAGCAAAAGGAGATGGAACACTGACATTTCAAAGGGGGAAAAATATGATTCCTTTAAATAGGTAATTTACATCTCAACTGTAGCCTGAGCCCCCTTCACAGAGCCAGAAAATGTGTCCAAAGGTCTATCATGGTTGCCAAGCACTGAGATTTCAATACTTTTAATTACACAGATTAGTGTGAAGGCTTGCCTCACTCAGGACACTGCACTTAAAGTATAAATATGAATATGGATGAGAAGATACACTTAACACATACATCCTTTTAAGAGAGATCAACATAACTGTTTGGCCTTTGGGGTCATTGTGACCCATGAGAGGAAGATCATATCCACTTTGCCTGTTGGAGAGAATCAAAAAAGAGGAAGTAGAAAAAGCAAAGGTTGAGGGCTTCAGAAAGCCATAGACACTCATGGTCTGATGAGGAAACCCATACTGCATATATTAACTAATTGAATAATCATCAGGTACCTACAACCTGCCAGACACATGTTATGTAAGAGAGTCAAAAAGCTGAATGAGTCTCCACCTTGAAGAAACTCCCATTCTTTAGAGGGAAACAAAACATGTAAATAATCATAATATAATATTAATATCATAACCCTTAAAGTACCTGTTTCTCAGTGCCAGGAAAGGCTGCATAATGTGTGGCTTGAAGGTTGAAGAGGGTTTTATCAACAAGAAATAAAGTAGATGAGGTGGTGGGGGCTCAAGGATCATACCGGGCGTATGGAACATCCCTGGCAAATGCTAAGAATGGGAAAATACACAGGTGATTTGCTCAGAAAAAGACGGGTTCACTGATGACCTGTACTTAAGATGCACTAAAAGAAAAAGGCGGGGGCCGGGGGCAGTGGCTCACGCGTGTAATCCCAGCACTTGGGAAGCCGATGCGGGAGGATCACAAGGTCAAGAGATCAAGACGATCCTGGCCAACATGGTGAAACCCCGTCTCTACTAAAAATATAAAAATTAGCTGGGCATGGTGGCGCACGCCTGTAGTCCCAGCTACTCGGGAGGTAGGAGAATCGCTGAACCTGGGAAGTGGAAGTTGCAGTGAGCTGAGATCGGGCTGCTGCACTCCAGCCTGATGACAGAGTGAGACTTCGTCTCAAAAAAAAAAAAAAACAAAAGTGGCAAAATCTGAATGTAATTTTGAAGGGCTGATATGGCAGGCTAAGAATTTAGTAAATTCATAAAATAGTTACTACTTTGTTCAGATTTATTCTTTAGAAAGATACAGTGTAAGAAAGTGAGGATCACAGATTGGGGTCAAGTGAAGATGGGTGACTATAAGCAGAAAGACCTGTTATGAAACAGTTCTATAATCCAAGAAAGAGATAAAGAGGTCTTGAGTCAAGGCAGAGACAAGAGTGATGCAAAAGAAAAGGGAGATGGACAGCCATTTCTGAGGTGGAATTTTATTTCCTTAAAGAAGTTGAATAAGGGAAGCCATGAAAAAAGGAAAATACTACTCACAATTTGTGTACTTTTCATACTGTACTATAAATATCTATTTTGAAAAAAATGCAAACTCTTTGATGGCAGGCCTATCTTCCATTCACTTAGCCTAGCACTGTGCCTGGTACCTACAAGTTAGTTAACTAGTTAATTACATAAAGGCTAAAATGTCAAGTAGTACAGTTTAAGTTCCAATTTATTGTTACTGCCATAATAGTATTATGTTTGAAAGTTTTCTCAATATAGCATGAGACACTTACATTCTTATTGACTGTGTTGACTAACTTTCAATAAAGAGAAACTAATACAAAAAAACCTGAATAAATGTGCCTATTCGACCCAAATGTTTATTTCTTGTCAATATCGCTAATATTCACACTGAATGGAAGTTATTTGCCTGTCATGTTTAACGACATCAATGTGGCCAATCTGAATTTTTAAGAAATCAGAGAATCTCTCAGACTGATTGGTAAATGGATAGACTTATACCTTTAAGTTCCATATACCATAACTGTCAGCTTAACAAACTTAAAATAATTACATAATGTAAATAAATATAAAATAATTACATAAATAATGTGATTTAAAATAATTATGTAAATAAATTTTAAATACCCACACAGTATATATACCTACAAATTACTCCATGTTAAATAAGAATAAGACAAATGCCTAGAATCTAAATCTTTGTATTTCTTACCACAGATTTTGTCAGTTTGCCTTTTTTTTTGTCATATGCATCTATCACTACTTTTATTTATAGCTCTTTATATAGCCTTTCATAAAGATGACTCTACATGTGTACTTACTTTGTATTCAGAGACTATATTAGTAAAGAAACACAAACTAAATAAAAATAAAGTTTCTTAAAATGTTCAATGTATCTGCTCCATATTTTGCTCTTTGCCACTTTCATCTCTGAGGGCAGAGGTTGGAACTTAAAGGTATAAATCTATTGATTAGACTTGCACACAGGACATAAGATATCAAAAAAAAATAAACTTTTATTTCAAAGTTCCTAAAATTAAATAACAAATAGAAGTTTATAAGATGGGGTGAACAATTTAAAAATCAGTCCGAATTTTCAATGTAAAATAAATCCTCTGACAAATCCAAGTCTTCAATTAACTTTTCAGGTATTTTAGAAATTACTACTATTGTCAAAATAGTTGTATCATTTTAAGAGCCCAATGTCTTAGTTGACGTTGTAATTCTCTAATGAGGATATACTTCCCAAAGTTCAAAGAAATAGTTACACCACAATTTTTTTCCCAACAAAATAAATTTCACACTTAAGTCTCAGTTCTTCAACCTTCCGAAATTCATGTCACCTCTCTGGGCTTCACAGAAATGTATAAGATAGGACAGGCTACTACTGTCTTATCACTACTACTATCTTGCCCTTCGAGTGGGGATTTTATGATGGAACAAATAGGAGATCAAAGGAAGTGCTTTCTTATGTAATATAATGATTGTAAGTAGAAGAAATCTACTTATATTGTGATTTTAAAACTTAACTATACATTTTATAAATTTAATATGGTCAAGTATCCAGAGTATAGAATTATCTTTAATTTTAATTTTTTCCCCTTCACATCAAATAAACGTTATTTTTTTCCAGTAATGATGGAATAAAGGGATCACTGCTTATAATGTATTATCAGCCATCCTGCAAGAACAAATATGGGAGAATGTTTACCTAGATGCAGTTACATTTGTTTGTTTTTAACATAACCTTGGCTTTTGCTGAGGTTAGTAGAATAAATTGAACAATTTTGTCTCTGAATATTAAGATAAACCGAAAATGCTCTAAGAGGGATGAAGTAAATAGGGGAGTTGCATAGGCATCATAAATATGTCCTGATGAGGGGACCCTCTTAGCCTCTGGGAACTTCAAGCAGCCTACTTTGGGGTCCTAAGGAAGAATGCTTATCCTGACTAAAACCTGAACCAGATAACAACAAATATCTTTTCATTCTAAGGATCCCAGTTTGAGTTTACTATAAAAGTTTTAATTAAATCGTCAGAACTTACATTGGATGGAGGTGTTTAAAAGCACTGTTAATTTCTACAAAATGAACATAGCATTATTCCATTTAATATACAGAACAAGGGGCCTGGAGGAGGACTTGATTGATCCTTGTTCCATTTTTTAATTTGTTGATGCACATATCTCTTTTTAATTTACTAATTAATTTTAGCTTAAAGGAGAAAATTGTTTAAGCAATACTTTTCCATAGTGCCAATTCTTAATAAAATATATTTTAAAGCTAGGCATGACGGCATACACCTGTACCCAGCTACGTGGAGTTGTGGCTAAGAGTGGGAGAATCATTTGAGCTCAGGAGCTAGAGTCCAACCTGAGGTACACAGTGAGACCCCATCTCTTAAAAATTTTTTTTTAAAAGTTTTATATAGTCATTAATATATATTCATAGACTCAGTCAATTCTTGAAAAATATTTGAATCTATTATTGGGTACTCACATTAGATTTATTTCATGAAATGTATATTTAAGTCTTATTTCTACTACCTGGAGTTGGATATGCCCATTAGATGTAGTAATATGTACAAGTTTAGCTGATTAATTCAATGACTACTATGAATTATGATACAGTTTATAAGCTATAATTTGAGTATTATATAGTTTCAGTATTCACTCTAAGCAAAGGAAAAGATATAACAATTATATTATTCTCTAGATTTCAGTAGTCAACTATGAGAAGAGAAAGAAATAGCTGAAGAACATTTATCTCCTCAAGTTTGAGTTTTTATTTTAATAAATGAAGTCTATGCCTGAAATTATCAGACTTCAAGAACACGTTATAAATGAAGCAATTCAGTACAAAGATAACTAAAATAAAAGTATGGGCAATAATAGAAAAAACAATCCTCATAACAATTTGTGAAATATGGTGCATTTATCTTTACAGAAAAAGAAAGAAAATGTTTTATTTCTAGAGATAGGCATTGAGCACTGAATCTAGGAATTAAATTGGGTTCCAGACTTGACTACCTTGCTAATTAATTCTCCAGGAGATCGTGACTAGTAATATCTATGATGTATTAGTTTGCTAGAGCTACCATAATAAGGTAAACAAATTCAGTGGCTTAGAACAAAAATAATTCATTATCTCACAGTTCTAGAGGCTAGAAGTCAGAAATCTAGATGTCAACAGGGCTATGCTTTCTCACATCTGTAAGAGAAGAATCATTCCTTGACTCTCCCTGGCTTCTAGTGGTTTGCTGACAATTCTTGGGGTTCCTTGGCTTGTAGATGCATCATTAAAATTCTCTGTCTTCAGATGGCCATCTACCCTAAAGGGCTGTCTGTGTCCAAATTTCACTTTTGTATAATGATACCAGTTATGTTGAATTAGCGCCCACCATAATGACCTTATTTTAACTTGGTTACCTCTGCAAAGACCCTATGTCCAAATTAAGGTCACATTTTGAGGTGCTAGGGGTTAGCATATCAACATATCCTTTGGGGGAAACACAATTCAACTCTTAACATATGGGTCTCAGTTTTCTCATTTTTATAATAGGGAAGATAGACTACCTAAAGGGGCTCTCAATCAATTATTGATAGAGCAATTTTCATTTTCCCCAAGTAAAATATATGCTTGATAAGTGGTATTGATAGCACTTGATGAATGAAAGAACTTGGTAAGAACTGTGCTGCCTTCTACACTTTCTGGAAAAACCTACTTGGAAAAATTACACATGCAGTAATTGACCATATGATTCTTCTGGCAGATTTTATTTAGAGATCTGGGACCTCTAAATTAGATAATCTCCAAGACCTTTCTAGCCATGACGTTTATGATTCTAGAATATATTTAAGACTTGAATTCCTATCATAGAGATAAAATCAACAAAATTAGACAAACATATCTGTCCTGCCCATGAATTTTCAACATGAAAACCTAAAAACCAGGAAAAAAGTCCCTCATAGTACTTAAAATATTACTCTTATTAACACTTTTACTAATGCTCTTCAGTTTCTCTAAATTAGAGTCTATTCTCTGTAAATCCTTTGTTTCTTCTGTAAATATATACTTCTCAGGATATACTTATTTTGATAAATTATAGTATTCATAAAAATGTCAGCAAGTAGTTATTTGCTAGATGTTATACTCCCAGCCTCTGTCATGATGTGAGCTCTGGAAAGGTCATGTACCTCTCTCTCCCTTTAGTTGTTTCAGTTGTCAAAGGCGGATGTTAATTAAAATCCCATCAGGTATGTCCAATGGGCATACCTTATTTATCAATATATTACTAAATTATTATAGATGCAATCAGGACTAGGAAGATAATGGCCTCATCAAAGATTGTGAACATTTTAAACATAATCAGGGTGGCAAAGAACGATGCTAAAAGGACTTAGATAATCCCTGTGGAAGCAGAAGCTTTCATTCATTTACCTCGGCTAGCCACTAGGTTTACCTTATCTGTTCCCGTGCCTCTGATTCAAAGTGTCATCATTCCTCCTGAGGCAACTACCGAACTGCCACCATCAGAACACTTCACAATATATTATTCAACACTAGCGTGCTAGCGCAGATCACAAAACACAACCGTGTACATAATGCCAGTAGCTGGGATTTCAGAAAGGAAATAAGATGAAAGCAGGGCTGCATTGAAAAGACTAAATCAAATGCAAATCACTGTGACAACCTCCTAGGTTGGAAATTATTCCCAGCCTAAAATTTTAGCGACTGAGAATTACTACTCCCGACAAAAAGAACAACAACCAAAAGAAACAATTAAAGTTGTCAGAGCATTACAAAGCCTATGTACCCTTTAATCATCTTTTTAAAACCTGCTCAAAAGGACCGGGTCCATTCTCACAAACTCCCTCACTTTCAATCTGAGTCTGAACCTCAGAAAATCGAGCACTTCCAGCTGGGTAGACAGAGCCTGAGAAAGTTTTGTGAGTTTTGCTTTTTTTTTTTTTTTTTTTCCTTTTAAAGTTATACAGACACACATAAAATGTCTGCTTCTACATTTTAGCCACTTCAACATATAAAATGATGGAGTTTAAAAAGTAAAATAACAATATAGTTGGGGAAAAAATTTTACCCCTGGCATTAGGTATTATAAACATCAAGGAGTGCCAGTGTAAACCTTTATTCAAGAGACTGAGGTCTTTGTCAAGCAATGCCTTTCTTTCAAAACATCCTTGCTGCCATATGCCTGTACCCAGCCAGCTGCAGATCTAATAAGAAAGTTCTTATTCATGTTGTATAATGTTTTACAGGTTTGCCATGGGGGTCACTCACTGTGAGTCCTTTACGTCAGAGTCAGAACTCTAACAAACAGACAGCGGAAAGATGCCAAGAACTGTAGATTGAGAGGAGGGAGGACCAGAGGACCGAAGAAAAAGAAAAGAAACTATGCATCAAGCTCATAGCCTTTCTATTTATCTGGCACTCATTGAATGCCAGAAGCAATGTTTTTTTTATTATTATTAGAGAACAAAAAGAAAGTAAAAGGGGAAACTATTAGGTTGTACAAACATTATCATCAACTGTAAGATCAGAAATACTTAATTAACTCTCCTATCTATTTAGAAAGGAGAGATGCATTCATCTTCTCAAATGTTCGGTAGCTATTTAATTATGTTTCTGCTGTAGTATTTATTATGTTAAAACACACACACACACACACACACACACACACACACAGAAAAACTGTCTCCTAATGGCCTTAAAACATGAAGATGTCTTATTAGCTTCATAGTTAACTTCAATAAAGGACTTGGCCACATCATCAATTACAAACACTATATTACCAATAGACTCATGTTGACATGAAATGAGATACAGCAAGTTAAAAAAAAAAAAAACAGTTTAAGATAGGCACTATAGGAAATGGCATAAACTGGCATCCATTCACTTTTCAAAAACTGAATGGAAAACAGCTTTTACTGAGTCTTTCCTATCTCAAGTACCATATGCCTTGTTATGAACTCATTAAGTCAATTTGTAGGTCATTCACAGAACATGGATATCTGCTTCTAGATGTTCAGAGGTTTAAAAAGCATATTATACATACCCATATTACTTTATTTTTCTATGATGACTTGCTTTAATTCTAATACTTTTTTAAAAAAACATTGATTTAAAAAATAAATTTTCAAGTGAGTTTTTAGATCCCAGACATTGTTCAAAACTTTAATCACAGGTAAATGAGTTTTTAAAACAATATAATGCAATCTCAATGAAATTGAAATATCGCTGGCTCATTTAAAATACAGAATCTGTAAGCCAATAAATAGGTGTTTACAGAGCTGCTAACTAGAAGTCAACTTGAAAATAATATCAATAGAGAGAAAAATAACTTTATTGAGGAACAACAGTATTAACTAAACAGAAGGTGAGCCAATGTGTAAAGAAGGTGAAGATATGTACCAATCCTCAAGTGTGATGTCCATGTCACCACAGAGGTCTCGAACAATAATCTTCAAATGAATTCAGAAGTACAAGTGGCATTAAGAATTTCAAAATACCTTATTGGGGAATGTTATATTAGTATCCAAAGCCTTAGGAACTTTTATCCTCCAGTATAAGTTTGTTTTCTTTTACTGAAAAAGTGATTTTTGTTTCTCACTCTTGTTTATGAATACTCAGAGAAGAGCACAAATCTCCAAGTAAAACATTTTTCTTCAGTTCTCAGTACTGATAAGATAGCAAGTTTTGGTTACTCATTATCTCGCTTCACAGTTTTCTGATTTTGTCAACTTTCCTCTGATATCTCAATCTTTCCTCCTCTCATACTTTTAGAAGTACTCTTTAGTAACCTTAGCAAACAGCGTAAACCCCCCCAAAGACGAATATTTTGTAATCTGTCAAATTTTACTTTGACAGTAAACATTCCTCTTATATCTCAATCCTTTATCCTCTCGTACTTTTAAAAGTACTCCTTAGTAACTTTAGCAAACAGCCTAAACCCCCCAAAACGAAGTAATATTTTATAGTCTGTCAGATTTTACTGTCTTCAAAGACATTCAGCCAGCAGCAATGTGACACAGCAGAATATCAAAATCCTATTAAGAGTAAATCATATAAACAATAACTGGTGTTATATTTTGAAATAGTGACTGACAGTAAAGGGTCTTTGTTCCAAACAATTTTCATGTTGCTTCAATGGAAGCATCTTGGAAAGATATTTTGAAAGTACACATGATAAAGTGGCATAGATGATGTTAAAGAGCTCCCCACCTCCAAAAATCAGAATGTTTCTATGTTAAAAGATTTGAAAAAGGAATAATAACTTTTTCTTTCTTTCTTTCTTTCTTTCTTTATCTATCTATCTTTTTTGAGACAGAGTCTCACTCTGTTGCCAGGCTGGTGCAATGGCGCCGTATCAGCTCACTGCAACCACAGCCTCCCGGGTTCAAGCGATTCTCTTGCCTCAGCCTTCCGAGTAGCTGGAACCACAGGCACACACCATGATGCCCAGCTAATTTTTGTATTTTTAGTAGAGATGGGGTTTCACCACGTTGGCCAGGATGGTCTCGATCTCTTGACCTCGGGATCCGCCCACCTCAGGATCCGCACGCCTCGGGATCCGCCTGCCTCGGATCCCAAGTGCTGGGATCACAGCCGTGAGCCACCTTGCCAGGCCAACATTATTATTCTTCAAATCAATTTTAGTCCCTCAAACTCCATCTTGTTGGCAACATTAGAAGTTCTTCAGTTGTAAAACTGAACGTGATGATATTAACAAGAACAATAAACAATGATGACTACACAACACACTTTTCTAAGCATACTTCCTGGGTGACCTCATTCAGTCCTCACAACACATATATTACTATTCCTTTTATACAGATGAGGAAACTGAGGCACTGGGAGAATAACTTGGCCAAGCGTCCAGAGCAGCAAAATAGCTCCATCTTCTAAGCACAAGAGTGTAGTGCACAGACGTTACCTCTGAGGGCAAGGAATGGGATGAGATAGATTAGGGACACACAGGGGTTTTCCAAGATTGTATAATGGTTACTTCTTAGGCTCAGTGGTTGATACCTGTGTGTTCATTTTATATTTTATTATTATAGTATAAAAATACATAAAATATATAGCTCTATATAAAATATTTTAAAGTGATATGCACATATAATACTATATATGTTATATATACTCTTTAATATGTGATCTATTTCACAATTTAAAAATGTAAATAAAAAACTAGCTATTATACAAATTTTAAAAATTGGCCTAAGTAGCATCTTGACTGAAATTGAGATTTAGGCAATAAACTTCATCATCTTTTAGTGAACACATACCACGATCTTGGCAAAATTTTGTCACATTCTAAAAGATAACTGAAGATCCCCCCTCTCTTCTAAGAAAAAGCTTTGGCAGTAATGAGTACTCTAGGCTGTGGTTTCCTCATTCAAAAATGAGGAAATGGGACAGATCATTAAAATAACTTAGAGTTTTAGAATTCTAAGGATGTGAAGAGCTAAATGAAGCCACAACTGCAAAGAAAATTGGTCACATAAATCTAAACACAGTGGGTAATACCAGAATTTGTTAAATCATGAGTACAGATGAAGACTTATTCTATAGAACGCTTCTATTTTGTTCTTCCTACCCCTTTCTGAAGTTGCTCCCCTGGGGCTCTGATGGGTAGTTCCACAAGTAAACATGACAACTAGTAACTAGAGTTAGTTGGCCATTAAAAAGCTCTGAGTCCTCAGACAAGTCATTTAACCACTCCCCTCTTTATACATTTTAATTAACTATATGAAAGTATGTTGTATCAGTATACACACATGTAAAGTAATAAACTTGTGACTTCCTAAAGAGGCATGTGCAATTGAAATAACATTTTAAATGTTCCCAGCAGCACTTGATGAGTCATTTTAAAGCAAATAACTTTTCTATGAAGTGAATCATCCACTGATTATTATCTTCCATAATTGTAATTTTAAAAACATTTTTTATTTTAAGTGATACATTCTTACATCAGAGAAGTATTGTTTTCTGAAAGAAATCTCAAGAATCACACGCCCAGTTAGAAATTATAAATTTCATTGTTGCTTTGGTCAATAGCTCAGGGGATTCAAATAAGAAAACATCAAGGTCTAGGACACTAAAAACCAACATTTGAATTTGACATTAAGAAATACCTCTGCTATCTTAAATAGCGCCGCAACGAACATATGTGTGCATGTGTCTTTATAATAGAACGATTTATAATCCTTTGGGTATATACCCAGTAATAGGATTGCTGGATCAAATGGAATTTCTATTTCTAGATCCTTGAGGAATCGCCACACTGTCTTCCACAACGGTTGGACTAATCTACACTCCCACCAACAGTGCAGTATGTATCTATGCAACAATCCTGCAGGATGCAGGATGCAAGATGTGCATACATGTACCCCAGAACCTCACGTACAATAAAAAAAAAAAACCTCTGTATAAGTGGTCCTAAATAAGCCAACTGTCAAAATGATATAAGTACTACTAAAAAGAAAGACAATTTTTCTTCTAGCTCTGCAGACCAAAGAATTTTCCGTTGGAAGTTCAAAAGAGGAAAAGGAAATTATAGAAAGAAGACAAGATGTAACAACTGAGACAAGAGGAAAAGGAAAGCATCCCTCCTCTAAGGAGAATTTTGTATACTCTCTGCATGTTCTCCAAGTTTCAAGGAGAACCTACGGCAGGCAGCTGAGGAGTCCGGATTCCATAAACTGGGAAGGGAAAACACTTACCTATACGACAAGAAGCCCTGGCCTGTGAAAGTCAAGAGGGACCTGCGGCACCACGACACCTAAACAGAAACGTAAAACTTCAAGGAAGGCATTACACTTGGGATTGGGCTAGGATGCTGCCACTTCAACATATCAATCTCAAGATCAACATAGCAAAATATTATTTATCATTCATTAAAATTTTCACTATCTTTAGCCTAATGCTACCTGTCCCTATCCCCCTGTTGTTATACCCCACGACTTGGTCTTTAGACCACTTTCCTCCTCCATGTACATTCATTCTCTTGTTGCCCAGGCTAGAGTGGAATGCCATGATCTCGGCTCATTGCACCCTCTGCCTCCTAAGTTCAAGCGATTCTCTTGCCTCAGCCTCCCAAGTAACTGGGATTACAGGCATGCGCCACCACAACCAACTAATTTTGTATTTTTAGTAGAGATGCAGTTTCTCCATATTGGCCAGGCTAGCCTCTAACTCCCAACCTCAGATGACCCACCTGCCTTGGCCCCCCCAGTGCTGAGATTACAGGCGTGAACCACTGCACCTGGCCTGTTTTTTAAAATGCCATTTATATGACCGTGACTCCCCAGTTAATATTCCCAGTGCCAACCTTCCCCATGAATGTCACACTCACAAATATAGCTTCATACATGGCTAATGAGTTTTTGAAACAACTGTTCTAAAACCAAATGTGTTATTCTTCCCCCAAAGTCTGCTTTTCCCTGCCCCTCCCCATTTCATTATTTCCCATCTTACTATGAGGAAACCCCAGACATCAGTAGGTACGATCAACAACCTCAGGGTCTTCCTGTACTCTCACAGCACATTTCCATTTTATTCAGCAGCAAATTCTGGAGGTTCAGCTCTTCAAAATACATCAAAATTCAAATCATCCCTCAACTCACTAAAATCTCTAACCTAGATTAATGCAAAGCCTTTCTACCAGATATGCTCACATCATTCAAGTGCTCAAACAAAAACAATACCCCAAAGAGGCCAAAGCCACACCCTTTTACACTGTCTGTCTTCTTTCACTGCTTTATTTTCTTTATAAAACTCAGCATTTCCTGGCATGCTTAATAATCATCAGTTAGTTATCTGTCTTTTGCAGTTTTCAAACTCTCACAATCACCTGCAGGGCCTGTTAAAAGACAAATTGCTGGACCCCACTCTCAGAGTTTCAGATTCAATAGGTCTAGGCTGGGGCCTTGAGAATTTGCATTTCTAACAATTCCAAGCACAGTGATACTAATAATCTGGGAACCACACTTTGAAAACCACTGCTGTATGGAGTGTCAGTTCCTGGAAAGCAGGGCCCTTGTATTGATGGTCACTGTATCCCCAGCATATGGGACAGCACACGTGAATGATGGTGTAGGGTAAACTTAAGCATACCCTTAGAATGACCCTGTACAGCACACACACCTGAATGTATGTCCCAAGCTCGGGAGTTTGGGCGTGGCCAATCCAGAGATTTGTTCCTTGTCTATGAGGAACATCTGAAACCCCATCCCATCCCATGGAACATGGGCGATACAGAGGAATGAAGCCCTGAGTTTTGGGTTAATGAGGGTTGCCAGGTGGAGGTCATTAAGGAGAGAGTGTTAAGTGAAAATGCTATATAAACTGCATGCTTTTTGCAAGTGGTTGCCGTTCTCCTGCCCAGCCATTTCTGTAAGTAAGTTCGTTCTCCTTTCCAGCCCACTGCCACTGACTCTCTCCTCTGTATGTAAGCTCCTAATGAAACTCCATGTCTGCTTTGCTGGCTCTGGGTCTCTTCTTCAGCCTCTTGAACCTAGTGCCTCCCCTATTGAGGTTAATGGAGGTTCGGCACAACAGATGCTCATTAACATTCATTGGAAAAAAATGAATTAATCTTGAAATAAACCTATTTTAATATAACAGACATTATCATGGGCTTTTGGTTCTAAATAATTTATCTCAAAACAACACAGTATAAATACACACATATATCTTTTTTAAAATGGACTATGTATCAAATTGGAAATCTGGTCATTACCAATTACCAATCATCATTAAACACATTGATAAGACAGTGTACATGTTCAGTATCACTAATTCACAACTGAGTACTCAATCCACTAAATGTCAGGCCTCCATGTGCAAGCCCGGACCCAGAAAGTCTAGAGTCTTGCCTGCCTTGGCTAATCACCCCCAACCCCCAGCCTGCGTTCGCCATTATCCTTGATCGCCCAGCAGAGCTTTCTCTGGACATTAAGCTTCTAAACCCACTCTGCCATCTTAACTGTTATCATGATATTGTGAATACTCCTCACCTCACCCTGACATCTTAAACTGTTCTTATGATAATGTGAATACTCCTCACCCCACCCTACCATCCTAACTAATCTTACCCCACCTGCCATTGTAATTGAACTTATGGTAACGTATACCTTGCCCCTACCCCCACCAGTGTAACTGACCTTACTCCATAACGCCCCTGCCCTCTCCCCAAAAGATTTGCCGCAACCTATAAAACCAACTCCTATCCCACTTCCCTTCGCTAACACCCTTTTTGGCCTTAGCCCAACTGCACACAGTTGAATAAACAGCCATGTTGCTCACACAAAGCCTGTTTGGAAAATCTCTATATTAAATGTGTTTAATATTCGGTACTATTGGATGTTTTGACACTAAAACTCACTTACCTTCAAAATGACTATCTAAAATGTTCGATTACACTCCCCACATCTATGGTTTTTCTAGACTTAAAAGAAATCTCTATTATTCATGTTACCACTCCTCTTTCCTACTACAAATTTTATCTCATAGAAGCTAGATTGTGTAGAAGTTCCTGGCTCCAAAAGATGTGTATAAATTTAAAACCATGTCCACCTGTTTCCATCCTGCCCAGCCAGCCTGTTTCTAGACACCTGCATGTTAACCTGATTCTTACAACCCCAAGAAAATGAAAAAGCTCCGGGAGAGACAGTCAGGAGTTGGGCCAGGAATATATTTGAAGCAGAAGGAAAAGGTACACATCAAATAAAAGGAATGACACTTGGAACAAAATATGTTTTCATCCACAGGAGAAGCCAGGGCCATTCTTGAGTTCAAACTGTAGGGTTGGACATGAAGAATGGCCCATCACAGAGGTGAAGAGGATGTTTCATGAGCCAAGGTCTCCCCTGTGGATCTCCTCCCTCAATTTTAAATCATCAGCCCCCTTTGCAGCATGAGTCCCACAGGGGTTGCCAAGTACAAAGCAGAGAACTCGCTGCATAAAACACAGGCTAGTATTTCTCAGAACACCACTTGGCTCTGCCTTCTGCTTGCCTGACTCTGACCCCATTCCTCCTTTTGCTACAGGGCTGACGGCTGATGGTGGGTGCTTCTGAGCATAGGAAGCCAAGAAGCAGCAGAGGGATCATCAAACTTTGGGCCAAATCCTAGAAATTATTTGGCAACTTAATCTGTTGTCCTGCTATTTTATGTTTTCATAAGCATACAGTAAAACAAGCCAACAACCAAAAACACAATGTAGCAAAAACTTCTCATTCCATTGGCAGACATAGGAAAAGAAATTATAAATATTTCTTAAGCATCTGCATGTGTCTTTTGGCTGACTACTCATGATGAATTTTTAGTTCTATGTTGGTTGATAACCAGCACAAACCAGGATAGAAGTAAACCACTTCTAAGCAAATGTGCATTCAGGAAAAAATAAAGCCAATTTGAATGGAATTTCAAGTCAAATAATTAGCTAAATCTGCTGTTGATTTTAGCTCCTGAATTTTTTTAGAAATCATGATGTCATTGCCAGCCTGAAACCAACCCACCCAGGGAAACACATTACTTACAGAAAAAATTCAAGTGTATTTATCATGGCATCGATGGTTTTTTATTATCATATGCCTCCATTCCAGCTCTTCAGTTGCTTCTCTTTGTATCCTGTGCTTTGTTGATACTGCACTACTTGAATTTCACCAAACACGCTGGATTTTTCATTACTGATACCAATGACTATGGTGTGATTCACAGGCTTTAGGGTTAAACCTACGTAGGTTCAAAGCTGAGTACCTCACTGAGAAGCGATGTCACCTTGGGCAAACTTCTTTAAATGTGAATCAGCTGCATGATCATTTAAATGAAAATTAAGGACATCTACCTTGGAGGAGTATGGAGAAAACTGATGTGAGATGATGTCCCTTACAAAGGTACCTGGAGTGGCACAGGCCTTACCTTTCTCACCACCCCTCTGCCAGCTCCTGCTCATCTTTCAAAACCCTCAAAAGTCGTTTCCCTGATTCAGCCTTCCTTCTCTGGTGTGCCTTTTTTGTTTTGCTACAGGACTGAGAAAATCAACCAACCAGGCAAAAATCACTTCCTCTTCCTTTGCTATTGGGAACTACATCTTGCACATATGTTCATTAGTGCATTTACTTTGTGATGCAGTAGATATATTTACATTTCCTTCTTCATTAATCAGAAATAAACATACTGTGTCTAAATTATCTTTGTATTAAATACTTAATACTTGCCACAAAGCAGGTACTTTATAAATGTAGAACTTAAAGAGTATAGAGATCAAAGGGAAAATTCATACAATGTGTTCTAGAAGCACATATTTTTTAAAAGCACTATCCTTTATTATTGCAGATATCAAAATTGAGATATACATTCCTTAATTTAACAAAGATTTGTCAGTAATCAATTCCATACCAAGCATTGTAGACATAAATGTGAATATGACATTTCCTTGAGAAGTGACTCAGCTTACGAGGCAGCCAGGGATGCTGTGCGCACAACTCCAGGGGTGCACCATTCATAATTTGGCCACTCCTGGTGGTGTGTCATAGAAGTTTCCAGACTCACTCTATGATATCTACTTGCTTTAAGAGAGGGACTTTCAAAAAGAGAGAATAAATAATAACTGTCTTTATAAGTATGGCAAAGTTAAAGAATTACTCCTTAGGAAGCCACCTTTAGTCACATAAACTACAATAGCAAATAATCATATACTTCCTACTCTTATAAAAATGACAATTGCTACCCCTAAAGTTATAAAAAACATTTTACACATTCTTCTCTAGCAACACAGACCAATACAATGACGAATTACCACGTGTAGCAAGTTCAATTAAATTAACTGAAATTCCTCAGTTGCACTAGCTACACTTCATGGAAGCAATAACCACATGTGACTGTGGCTACCAGATACAATAACATAGATTAAAAAAAAAATCCATCAGTATAGAAAGTTCTATTTAACAGTGTTGCATCTAGATAACTAGCCTTCTTTTTTTTTTTTT
>CAUYLG010024663.1:0-62500 GCA_963573385.1 Cacajao melanocephalus
AAAAGTATCTTACACATAGTAGGTCCTTCATAAATGTTAGTTTCCTCCCTTTTAAATTCATTTTTCTGTAAATAATTGAGTCTTTTACTTAACTTAAAAACCACTTGTTAATCTTGACTTACATTTAGATATTTATCTTTTCAGGTATATTGAGCCGTCATGAAGCATTGGTGATGTAAAGTAGAAGTATTATATTTATTTACAATTTGAGAGGAAAAAGTCTGTATATTACTAAGAAATGGCATGATGCCTTGTAATCTGAGGTTTCTTAGTAAATGTAACTTAAGTAGACAATGATGATGATGATCTACAAATGGTCACATTCTTCCACTTCCTAAGTCACTCCCTGTTTGTTAGTAAGTAGGTTACTGTGGGGAAAATTGCATTATTCTGATACTATTTCCTTTCAGTACCATACAATTCAAAGAAATGTCGGTCCTCAAGTCAATTAGGCACCTTACTGTCTTTCATATAAGTACAGATCAGTACAAATCTATCAAATTCAAAGTTCTTCTTTTTTTGGTCTCTTTTTTTCCACTTTAAAAGGTTTTGATGAACTAAATAATGTTCTAGTTTTTAAATTCTTTGATGAACTAAATAAAATGCAGTTATTTGGATGCTGTGCTTAGGGAGCTCAGGTGGTAGTATAGTCTAGCTAAGTGACTCTATAGTCTGTGAAGACTTGCTTAAAATGGCGTAAGTTTTAGAAACTGCAGAATCTCATAGGGCTAGCACTGGAATTCTACGTCCAACTTTACTCAGTTAAAAGATACGGACATTGATGGTGAGAGACATTGAGTTACAAAAATAAGTAGTGCCTTGAGAAATTTCAGTCTTCCAAATCTTATAGAATCTACATTTATAGTTCAAAGGTATTCCAGAGATCATGAAGGCCCCTCTCTTATTAGAAAGATGACAATGCCAAGAGGGAATAAGGAACTTTAATATCATCAAAAAGTTGATTAAGGGCAGCTGACACTAGGACTTTGAGGGCTTCAGCTCTGGTCAAATATTCTTTGTCTAAAACCATAAAATCATGGTTTTAGAAGATTCCAATTTTAACAATGAAAGTGATGAAGATATTTAGAATGTTTTAAAATGTTTAAGGAAGGACGTTAGTGTTGAGGTTGACATATTATCAAGGACAGAAACTATCATGGCTTCCAGTGCTTTGACAAAACCTCAGATGTGTGGCCTTCTGGCCAAGGGTCTTTGACTTCACATTTTTAGAACACTCATTATATCCCCAGGGGTTGCAGCTCTCTGTAAGTTTGGTGTGGCTGAACCAAGAAAGAAGGCATACACAGATTTCTACAGAAATTATGATTCCATGAAAGATTTTAAGGAGATGAAGGAGGCATCAGAGTGCAAAAAGATTCAGAGTATAAGGAATCTATTCAGGTGGAAATACCTAGAATTTTGTCACTGACTTGTGTTCCTGAACTATAAAACATGAATATGTGAACCAAGTAATAGTTTCTCTTGATAAATAAATAATTAACAATATTTTTTAAAGTTTATATAGTATAAAGAACGAGTTTATCTCTCAACTGATAATATTGTATATTAACTTAGTATTTATTAAATACTTACTATCTTCCAGGTACTGTGCTAAATTTCTGTATATATTTTTCTTTGATTGTCACAACCCACGGAGGTAGACATATAGTTATCCTTCTATTACAGGTAAGGAAAACAAGTGACGAACCCAGACTGTTTTTGCCTGCCTAAACTTTTTCAGTTCTCTCTGATTTTGTAGACCTGCTTGGAATTAAATCCTCACCACATGGATATTTGGTTTGATTGTTTCTCACCTCTTAGAGTCTTCTGCACTAAAGAAATCTGCATGATACTTACGGTTCCTTCCCTTTATCACCCATCTCAGTTGGTTCCTTCTGTGCTCCTACTCTTGCCTGCTTGATTGGCAGTGTCTGGTGGACTCCTGTATAGCCAGAGATCTGATTCTGATCCTTTTGGAAGGCCAAGCTGAGGTCTTTAGATGCATTTTAAAATGCTTGCAGGACATAGCCCATACAAACTTCTTGTTATTTGTTCAAAAGCAATTAATTGTCTTTCTTTTACAATGAGTTATTCATTTCCCTATTTCTGTTTCTCTCATCACCATTCTCCCAAAACTATAAAAAGGAAAATATCAGAGTTATCTTTCCATTCCTTTTTCTCTCCCTTCTGCATTAGATCAGTTTCAAAATTACAGGCATCCTACCCCACATCCATCTCTTCCTCTCTATTTCAAATTCTGTCACATATTCAGGCCTTCATTTCCCCCTGACTACACTTTTATAAGAGAATACTAATTGATCTCCTTACCTCCTATTACTCTACATTTTAAAACATCCCTATTAGTTCTGCTGTCAATTAGCTATACTAAAGCTCTGATCCAAACATGGCACCTCCTAATTCTAAAACCTTCAAATCACTTATTGCACATAAGACTTTTCATAATATCTCCTCAATCTTCCTAAGTGTTCACATTTCTCCTATGCACCAGAAAAACTGAACTGTTTCCAGAACAACCTTGATGCTTTCCTTCATGTCTTTGCTTTCATAGTTCACACCACTTGGAACACTCGTCTCTCTCAATCTGTTAAATTTTTCTCTTTTTTAATTTTTGTATTTTTTTTAAATTGTACTTTAGGTGCTGGGGTACATGTGCAGGTCATGCAGCGTTGTTGCATAGGTGCATACATAACCAGGTGGTTTGCTGCCACTATTCTCCCTTCATCTATATCCGGCATTTCATTTCATCCATTCACCAAGTCTATCTTAATTGTCACTTTCTCTTGATTTCCTAAACTGATTTGAAAACCCACTGAAGCTCCTCAAGCGCTATCTCTATGTTACAATTATGGGATTTCTTCTGTGCTTTACATTATAGTTTGTTGTTGTTCATGAGCTGGCTTCAAATATTTGAAAGCCTGTCATGAGAAACAAGAATTATACTTGTTCCATAAATCTCCAGAGTAGAACCAAGACTAATGACTAAACTATACAAAAGACAGTTTTTAGGTCAATGTAGCAAAGAATTTTCTGACATCCAGAATTGTCTAAATATTGGGCTGCCTCTGAAGGGACTCCATCCTTGTAACTGTAATGTTCAAGCATAGGCTCAAACACCGCTTTTAGGGGATGTGGTAGAAAAGATAGATAAAGTGGACCAGATGGTAAATAATAGTACCTTCAAGACAGTGATTGCTTTAATGTTTACATTCCTAAAAACCTTTAGAAACCCAACTAAATATAATCTTGTCATTGATCAGTATTTGAATCTGCTAAGAAAATCAAGCCTGAGTTTTTCAGTCTACTAACTCTCAACTCCCCAACATCAGGATAAAAATAATTTATCCAGAAAACAAAATTACAAAAGTTGAGAGTGCATCTATCAGGGGAGAGAGAGATTTTAACTTTAGAAAAGGTTAATTGTATTCTGTTGTATAAGTACTATTTTATCCCTTAGATATGTATAACACAAATATATATAAGTGCAAATTTTTTAATATTCATGTCAAAATATAACTTCTTAAATGGTTTATAAAATCTGTGAATCGTGTTTTCTTCTATTATAATGTTGTTTATTATAACATGCAAATAGGGTACTGAAATCTTCAATAACAAATATAAAGTAGTTTTGCCTTCCTTGAATTTTCATATATTGCATACTGAGGACCTTTAAATACAGTGCATATGCATACTTTGACATGTAAAGGGATTCTGTAACATCTCTGTTTAAGTACATTTGATTTGACAACATTTACAGAAGATCATGATAGTCTTGGAACTTAATGGTGAATTCCCTACCAGATATGTGAGTTTTCTTTTAAAATAGAAACATAAAAATCATTTATACCATTGTAAAAAACATTTCCTAAAGAGTGACTATTTTAAGATCTTAATAGATAAATGAACAAAGGCTAAAACAGTCAGTTCACACAAGAAAAACCTGACATGTAAACAAACACAGAAAAATGTTCCACTATGTTAATAATCAACTAAATGCAAGTTAAAACAATGAGAGACCATTTCACACCTATTAAATTGGCAAACAATATTTTTAACAAACAATACTCAGTACTGGTGTGGCTACAGCAAATCTGATGCACAGTGTTGGTGGTATTGGAAATTAGTGTAGTATTTTTAGGATGCTTTTTGACAGTACATATTAAGATTCATTAAATGCTCTTATTCGTTGACCTAGGAATTCTAAATTTCAGAATGTATCCTAGTGAAATAAGAAAGAAAAGGCTGTTTGCCTGTACGTTCATTGTAGTATAAATAACAACTAAAATTTACAATTATAGCCAAATGTTTTTACATAATATTTTATCCAATTAAATATTCCATAGCCTTTAAAATTATAATTTAAAAGATTATATAACAATAGGGAGAAAAATGAAAGGCAGGTGATTAAGAGTAAAAAGCCGGATTTAGAACTATACCTATATTATTGCTACAACTCTGTAAAACCTGCCATATGGACAAGAAGTAGAAAGAAAATTTGACATCTTGCAGGAATGGTATTAAAAGAAACTAGGCGCCTGTGTTTTCTGCATTACCATGCTATTTCTGCATTAAAGTAAGAGCAAGGTAATGCTTGGTTTCACTACGTGGAAGGAAGCAGTACAGAGCAGGTGCTTCAGCGAGGCATATCAAACTCTTTGGTGTCAGGTTTTTTGGTGTGCATTATAAAGCTTTGAAGACAGGTTCCCTCCGACTTCTTTCTAACTGTACTGCTCCATGATTCCAAATGATCTATAGGAAAGATTATATTCAGAAGCCTCAGAATTAGTTAAGGAAACTTAGTTTTTCCTAGTGTTCAATTACTCTCTGAGGATAAATTTTAAGATCTCAAAAGCACAGGAAGGTGGCAGGTAAACTTTATTTGGGCTCACAAAAGTACCTACCATATACTGGGTATCTTCAATGTACCAAGCACTGAACTTGCACCTTGAATCTTTTTTTATGGCTTCGTTACAAAAAAAAAGCAACCTTCTAAGAGTTTATTTCTTGCCATTTTCCAAATGTGTGAGTTGAGGCTCAAGAGAGAATGAGAAATGTGCTTAAGGTCACACAGATCTTATTGGCAGGTCCAAAATGGGAAGTCAGATCTACCTCCTCTCCTGTTCATGCTCTTTGTATCATCATAGGCTGCCTCTCAGACTGGTATTATTTTAGCAGAAATAGTGCAACTTCAAAGGAAAGGGTTTAAAGTTACTCAGGGCACCAAGTAACCAAGTACAACACAACAAAGGTTGGAGTCACTGTAACCTATTTGCTGAGCATTGTGATAACATGCTTTTAAGGCCAACATTTCTGCAGTCTGGAAGTAATAGATCATGGTCTCCTGTCCTTTAGCATCTACTGAAGGAAACTCTTCATAAATTTATAGTTCTTCTAGCTAGACACAGACATAAAATTTAAGGAAGTTTGTTTTCTCTGCACCTAAGCCATTCATTCTGTATTCTCCTCCCTGAGGAATCAAATTTAACAATGGTCAAACAATAAAGTTGAAGGAATAAGTATTTAACAGGGAAATCTCAGATAGATCTTAGTTAACTGGCAAGGCACTAGAGAGAAATAAACCTTGTTAGAATTCCTGAGCTCACGAAATTTAGGTAGCTTCATACTCTTTCTTAGAATAACATGTATTATCAGGTCTTTCTTTCAAAAGATGAGAAAGAACTAGAATGCTGTGATCTTGGAGAAAATATAAATTAAGACACAGATATGTTGTTTTATTTTTTTAATTGGGGAGGATTGAAACAAAGTAAGAAAAAGATAATTTTGCAGAACACCAGAAAAGGTATTACCCCTAGGAATATTTTAAAGAGATAGTTTTAAGTCATAAAGCTGTTACAGTAAGTGTATTTGAAACATTACATACTAGGAGGAGTGTCAAATATAAATAGGATCAAGAAGATCTCTGATAAGATAGTAGTTAATTACATATCAGGTTAAAGGAAAGTAAGAAAACTTTAAGGGAATTTTGAATCTCAGAAGTTGACAGCCATATCTTTCCACAAAACTATTTGATGTTATTGCCAGAAATGTAACTGGGAGCATGGCTCTGACTCAATACAGCAGTTCTCAGGCTTATGTGTGCCTGTGTGTATACAAAAAATAATACTCCATATGTATGTAGGAATTTATTTTTACATGCATAATTAAATCTATATAGATATTGTTTGAAATGCATGTATAACTGGGTAACTAGAATGATTTACTTATAACCTATAAACCTTTAAAGTAACATGTTATGTTTCTTCTGTATTGCTTGATTTAACATTCATCATAATGTCTATTGCTCCTTTAAACCATAAACATTCATCTCCTCTTTGGAAGCCTACATACAGTTCTAATTAATAAACTTTATATTTAAAGTAGTTTTACATCTACATAAAGATTGAACAGAAAGTGCAGAGAGTTCCCACTATCCCCTCACACCTCAGCCCCTGGCCTCTAACACACGCACAAAATTCCACTGTTCGTATCTTGAACTGGTGTGGCATACTTGTTGCAATTGATAAGTCAACACTGTTACATTATTATTAACCAAAATTTATAGTTTTACATTAGATTTCATTCTTTGTGTTATATGAGTTTTGACAAATGTACAATGACATGTGTCTACCATTACAGTATCATGCAAAATAGTTTCATTGCCCCAAAAATTTCCGAATCCTACATATTTTAATAGAAATATCTGCCTCTGTTAGCTGGATACTGGCTTATTAGGACTGGTGATGTTACTTCCAAGCAGATAACATGTTGAACTTTTACAAAGTAATGGAGAAAAGTCAATAGAGCTCTATATATTGGAAAGGTCAATACCTAGTACCAACTCTTGCTGGCTCAACTGCCAAGCTCATATGAATATCATCTTTGGCCTATTCAAGAAAGAAAATATGATGACTGCATTTAAAATTTTGGGGTGTTTAATTATTTGAATCAGACAGAGGTTTTGCCTGCTACAGCTAAGCATGATACCAAGAACTGAACAGATTCATTTGATTGGAATCATTTGATCGATTCCAAAGTTTTAAAAACTGATTAGCTGCACGCAGTATATAATATCATGTTGTCCAAGTGACCTTTATTTTTCAATATCCATCGGTTTTATGAAGGATAATTTTTAATGACATATTGCAACATTATAGCAATATATATAGAAAAGGCCATCAGGGAAGACAATAGTGATATAAAAAGTGAATAGGAAATGTCTTCTATATCTAGGCAGCCAATAACACTTAAAGACTCATTAGTGAATTTATTTTGATAAAAAAGAATTATATTAAGAAATTCTTAGCCAGGCGTGGTGGCTCACATCTGTACTCCCAGCACTTAGGGAGGCCAAGGCGGGCAGATCACCTGAGGTCAGGAGTTCAAGACCAGCCTGGCCAACATGGTGAACCCCCATCTCTACTGAAAAAAAACAAAAATTAGCCGGGCATAATGGCATGTACCTGTAATTCCAGCTACTAGGGAGCTTAGGCAGAGGAATCACTTGAACCCAGGAGGCAGAGGTTGCAGTGAGCTGAAATTGTGCCACTGTCCTCCAGCCGGGGTGACAGAGCAAGACTCTATCTCAAAAAAAAAAAAAATCCTGCATAAAAAGATTACATGATCAATTCTTGCGCCTCATCATGGTTTTTATCTGCTCAAAAAAGAATACTACTGAGTTGGTAGATGAGAATCTCAGGTGAGGTTAAGGGGAAAAAAGAAAGCCCCTTTTCTTTGGGGGAAAATTGTTCTAACCTGAGAGATGGATATTCTAGTGGACAAGGCATTCAATTTTATCATTTTCTGTTTCTACCCCCAACCTACTTAATGCTATTAGAGAAAGCCACAGAACCATGCCATTGCACCTACTACAAATCATTAATAATTGAGTATCTAACATCAACCAAACCTTCCACACTGCACAGGAATTATTTTAATTGTTGTTTGCCTCCCTATTTCATATTGCATTTCAGCTCCATTAAACCCTTTTCAATTGTCTCAAGCCTCCATCCACAACTACCACACTGGGCTGTTGACATTGTCACTTTACTAAAAAGATGAAGACTCTCCAGTTAAAAGTTCTCTACATGCTTATCATCCACTTCACCAAAGCCCCTATACCAGGGAAATATATGTTAATTCTTCACCCCCGTATCCTCTATTCTTATCTATCTCGCCTTCCTCGAGACTTGTTTCATTTGCCATCTTCTCTTTATTGCATTTTCATTCTCTCCAATGCTGTGTTTTTCTAATGCTATGCCTATACATTTAATCATGTTTCTTTTGACCTAAAAATTTCTTTTCTATCTTTCAGCTTTCAGAGTAGGGGTATCTATACTGAATCTTTTAAAAAGTCCACAAGTAGATGGTCAGGCTAATTACATACTGTAAATTACACATTATATATTGTGCATTATATATTAACATATTTTAGAAGTTGCCTAGAAATAGGCTGAATGTTCTCTTGCCAAACAGAAGATGAGATGTATAAAGGTAGAGAAGCCTTAAAATGGCCATGCCTCTAACTACTAGGAGTCAGCGAAATTGAAATAAGCCCTTCAATCATTTCTCGAGATATCCTAAAGAATATGCATAACTCCTGAAAAATTTCTCCAGTGCCATATCCCGTTTTGACCCGTTTTGACCTTACCCCTCTTAGTGACAGTCTTTAAAATCTGTTTTAGGTCTCTAGAACCAATGAGTGAAGCTAATCAGGGATAATGCTTTTTACCCACTCCAGTAAAATTAATACACACAGAAATTGGTCATAGTAGAAGTAAGGTCTCCCCCTCCAAATGTACCTAAGCATCTATCCAAGACAAGTATATCAGCCTACCAGATCCTAGAGGAGAGACTGGGAGCTGAGACTACTGCCCACAGACTGATACGGAAAACAACAAATTGTACAAATACTCTATTTCCTCCAATCCCACTTTGAATTCCTCTACCGCTTTTATTACTCCCAGAGAGTAACTCATTGCCTGTAAGCCCCACAAAGCAGAAAGCTGTAAGTCAAAGTAATTCTTATCAGAACCACACAGTAAGATTTCATCCCAGAGAAGATGAAATCCACAGATACAATTTATCCTTAATATTTATGCTCGATGCTCACAGGTAGTTTCGTTGTCTCTGGAAAACTGAACTAAAAGCAACAACGTTAAAACCACGTGCTTTCTATGCATCATCTCATTTAATCCTCACAATAACCCCACAACATGAATATTTTCATCTCCATTTTATACATGAGAATGGGAAGGTCACTGGGTAGTTTTACTTGCCCAAGACAGTAAGTAGCATGAAGAGGATTCAGATGCAGCCACCTCATGTCATATTTGGGCATGCTAAAGTCCAAATGTTTTCCAAAACATTATTCTCATATTCCATAAAATGATAATGATTAATGATTATTGAGGACTTATTCCATAACAAACACTGGTAAATTTCATTTAATCTTCACTGGGACCCAATGGGGAGTTACTATTTTTATTTCCAGTTACAGTAAGTAACTGGCTCAAAGTCTGTATTAGAAGCAAAGCTGTCTGATTCCAGAGCCCACATACATAACTAGTGTTAAAGGATTATAAAGATATTACCTTTTCCAAGGTAAGGTCATGTTTGACATGGTTTTCTAAGTATCTAATACAAACGCTGGAAAACAAAAAACCCATCATGGCAAAAAAGTTTTTCCCTCCCAAAATCAATGTGTTTCAGTAGAAGACTAGACATAGTTTGGAACAGGTCTCATAATATGAACATCTTCCTTGTCTTACTCCTGAATGAGCTCCACTTTAACCACCATTTCCTACTTCATTAAAAAAACTAATTTGGTAAAGAGAGGTCGTGAATCATATGTGAATCTATTAATGCCTTTTCCCCCTATGTCTTGGACTTCTTATTTTTCCTCATTAGAGTTAAATTCTGCCTTTGATTTATCCAAAATCCAAATTAAGCCAGTTTCATGTGTGTGTCAACCCAAATCTCAGGTTCCTCCTCTATGCTATTGACACTGGGTTGCAAGGTCCTAGAACACTTCACAACTAAACCTATTAGTATCATTCACCAAATATTAATAAATGATTTAATGGATTTTTAAAGTGCATTTACAATGTTAATTGCTATCTTTCCCCAGTTTTTCTAATAAATTTAAATAAGATTTGAGATATTTCCAATCACCATTCAACATGATTCTGCAACTTATCTTATTTGTTATCTCAAACCTATAGATTTCTATAGAAGGTTTTTCTCTGTTCTTCTTGGGCCTCCTAACATATCTTCATTTAAATGTATGGTTCCACGATAGTGCTAGGGCCTCATATACTCCAGAAAATCTTCAGTATTGAAATACGTTGGTAATATAAGGAATGTCTATAATCTTGATGATCCTAATTGCACTTGATCTCTGCTCTTGCCCATGCTGTAGTGGAAACCAGTGGACATGAGTACATCTAATAGAGGGAGCCATCACATTATAGGCAAATTTCTTGTCAAAGTCCTCTGTAAGTAACTGTTCTGTGATGTCATCACATAATACAACTTGGCTACTTTCCTATTGAGAATCCTCCCAAATTACAATATAAAATATAATCTAAGGCAATAGCCATAGATTGCAGTTAAGGAAATACTAAGAAAATATAAGAACTACAACAACAATTTATCATGATATTGTGCCTGGCAGATATTAAAGGGTTTAGTTCATGAAGTAAGTTTTTGAAGAACATAAGGATACTCCATAAGTAACACGGTTGCTTATGATAAATAAAAATAGTCCTATGAGCTTCTTGTTTCTTCTTGCCAATGGAATAAAACACCATAGTATAAAAACAAATAGTTCAAGTTAGTATAGGCAGCCACATTTTGAGGTGTGTGAATAGTCCTGAAAATCAGCTGAAACTATGCGTTAGGTCTTTTGCAACTCTTCCAATTCAGACGGCTATTGGAGGGTTTATTTGTTTATTAAGCTAACGCTCAAAATATGTTTACTATGTGCGATGCAAGTTTTAAATGTTTTACAAAGATTAACTTATTTAATCCTTATGATCATCATGTATATTATTAATATTATTTCCAATTAACAGATGCAGGAACTGAGGCACAGAGAAGTCAAATAACTTTCTGAAGATCATACAGCTGGCAAATGTTGGAGTAGGCATTCAAACAAAGGCCTGCAGGCAAACAGTCCGGGCTCCTTCGCACTGCAAGATGCCCTTCCCTATTCTGCAGGTTTCTTGTGGTTTAGAATGATGAATGCTTGAGGTCTCTTACTTCAAGTGTCTTTTCTGTGTTGTTTTTTTTTTTTTTTTTGACACAGAAAAGGAATAAACATCATTTTGTCTGCCCTCAAATATTTATTCTACCACTATAATATGAAAGGCAATGTACTAGACATTGGAGATACCATGGAAAACAAGATAAATAAGGTCTTTACCTTTATGGATCTCATGTTCTAATGGGAAATATAAGCCAACTGAGATACATATAAAGTGTCATGATAGGGGCAGTAAAGCATGCTGGGGCCTACAAAAGGGCACCTCACCCAGATCAAAGCCACTGTGGGAGGCTTTCTGGAAGCAGTCCAATCTAAGTGGAAAGATCAAAAATTGAGTAAGCAAAGGTGGTAAGAAAAGGAGGAGTCAGCATATTTTAAGAAATGGAGGTAACTTTTTAGGTGGAAAAGTTCAGCCTGGCTGAACTATAGAATGTGCAGTGGTGCATGAAGGGAAATAAATCTGGCTATGCATGGAGGAAACAAATAAAGCAAGGCTTCTTAGGTCTTGTGGAGAAATATCAATTTTTTTTTTTTATCCTTAGAGCAATGGAGTGACTATAAAAAGCTGGAGAGCAGACGTAACCAGTTTTGCAGTTATAAAAATCCTTGAATGCAGTGAACAGATAAAAATTACATCTGGGTAGGTGTTGTATCTCGTGTCTGCTATCTTGTCACTTTGGGAGGCCAAGGTGGGAGGATCACTTGAGACCAGGAGTTCAAGACTAGCCTGGGAAACATAGCAGGACTCCATTTCTAACAAAAATCTCAAGAATTAGCTGCACATGGTGGAGCATGCCTGTCGCCACAGCTACTTGAGAGGCTAAGGTGAGAGGATGACTTGAGCCCAGAAATTCAAGGTTGCAGTGCCACTGCACTCCAGCCTGGGGGATGGAATAAGACCCTGTCTCTATTAAGAAAAAAAACAAAATTACAGCAACCCTGAAACTAGGACTAATGGTCTGGCCATTAATACAGAGACCAATAAAACAATATTAAGAAGCTCATGTGCTCACTAAACCACGCTGGACCACTATGAAAGAGCATAGGAGGATGACTTCCTCACAACCCACTGCCTGCTTCTGCTTACAAAGCAGGACAATGGTGCTGGCAGGTCTCTGTTGCATGGCTGCCAGCTTTCCAGCAGCCAGAGTGGTATCTGCCCCATTCTCTGATCATCATCAGCACTTTTCCACTTATACCCATGAAAGGAGTACATGTCTCAGGAAGCAAATGACAAGAAGTAAAGGAGGGACTAAGAAGGTAAAACCTTCACTACTAAAGAACTAAAGTGCTGAAACAAGGGAATCATTAAAAAGCAGTTGTTAGGCTCCTTAGATGTTCAGCAAGTCAGAAAATTCAGTAGTGGGCATAAGACACAAACTCCTCTTAGTCCAGCTAAGTCATACTTTTACATATTACAACCATAGATTGAAATGCTATGCAAATATTAAAAAGTGGGATATACGCCATACACACACACATTTCCCTACACATACTGATGTGTAAAGAAATATAATTTAAGATATATAATTGGGAGTAACAGTGCTTTCAGCATAATCTCTTAGGACAGAAATGTTAATGAGAACAGGAAAGTTTCTAAAACAGAATTAAACTAACCAACCAACCAAACGGAAAAAAATGAATTACATAAAATGTGTACCAAAAAATTGCTTATTTGTAAAACAAATATTGTGGGCGTGTCCTCTTTGTGCCAAACACTATTTTAGGTGCTAGGAATGTAACAGTGAACAAAATGGATAAATTACATGCTAATCTTTAACTTCTGGGGGCTCACATTCTATTGGGAGAAGGCAAACAAGAAAAGTAACAAATAAATTACATTAGTATGTTAGAATATAATAAATGCGATAAATAAAAATAAGGCAGGGTATGGGGGAACTGAATTTGGGGCTTCTGATTATAAATATGTTGTTAGGGTAGGTCTTATTGAGCTGACAATTGAGGAGGCCAGTAGATCTAACTCCTCCACCCCACCCTTCAATGAAAGGCTTAAAAGGCGGTTATTTCTTTAAAAAAAAAAAAAAAAAAAGAGTAATTTATGGGTGATTGTTGAGATTTTCAATCCCCTTCTTTGTTTTCCGTAAAGGAAAGATACCATATACACTTTACAAATGTAAAGAAATAAAACAAAACAGAATACTATAATCTATAGGATTGACTGTGAAATTAGAAGTTCTGCTCCAGGTCCCAATGGTTGTATAGGCAAGTTTTGCCAACATTTCAGAGAAAATAAAATTATCCCAACTATATATACACTTCTAGAAAATGAAAGGGAAAAGGGAATGCTTCTCAACTCATTCTTCAAAGCAAGTAAATCTTGATTCTAGCATCTGAAAATAACTTTCAAAATTATAAGCTCATTCATTCATAAGTACAGATGTAAAAATCCCAGATAAAATATAAGCAAACCAAAACTATATATAAAAAGATAATATACCCTGACCATGAGTAGATCCCAGGAACCTAAATATCAATATATCTTTTAAAATCTGTAAATATAATTCATCACATTAACAAATTAAAGGGAAAAAGTATGATAATTATAATAAATGCAGAATAACTAGAGTGGAAGATGAAGACATACAATGCCTGAAATGGGAGGGGAACAAAGAAGGGGATGATCTGGGTCTGCAGTGCAGGAGCAGGCTGGGTGCCAGGGGCAGATCTCCACCCCTATCCCCTGCCTTCCTGTACCCTCCCATCATCTGTCTAGTCCAGGGGGATTCTGCTATCTATTGGGAACAAACAGAAGAACAGAAATAAAAAATTGTGTCTACATTAATATCCCTTTCTAAATCTAGCACTTAACACCTATCAGTTTTAAAACCCCAAACTATCTCTAGCCTAATGAAATATTTTACTGCATATGCTAAAACATAGTCTTCTTTATTTTATGTTTCTTCAACTAATAGTCAGATACATAGATTATTCATAAATGTACTAATATAAATGTTGTTTGCAGCACTGACATTATACATTAGCTTCAACAATGTGTTTTATTTATAAACTGTAGACTAGTTTATTTCTTCCCTGAACTCAAATATGGAAATAAAAGTAAACTCCAGATGTTAAATGTTGCTTAAATGATGAGACAGTATGCTTGAAAAATGTTTTCTTTAAAGAAAAAGAGAACATAGAAATGGGAAAGAATAATGTTTGGCTAATAAAATCAGAAATACACTAATCTAAACTGAAGTGCCTTAAATTATTCCCACAAGTGAGTGGATATGTCATGTCCATATAGCAGGGAAAAAACAGTGATCTCAAGTGAACATAAAAAAGGAAAAAGAAAATTTTCCCCTCAATGTCATATTTTTAAAAAGACCTAAACTTTGTGGAAAGTTTATAAAATGCTTTAACCTGACATCCACATCTCAATAGTAATAATGGTAACAACAAGTATTATCCTAACATTAAAAGGTGGTGATTGGGAAGGGAAAATCAACCCGCCACCTACAGTGACCCCTCCAGGGACTGGTAGGCATCTTGTGTGGTTGGGTTCATAGTAGATGCCACTTTGGAGAAGAGGCTGGAAAGGCATGTTGGGGCCCTGAGGTTTGCTATGCTAAGGAGATTTTACTGTATCCTCACCCACACCTGTGTCAGTTTACAGAAGACAAGCAATATCTGGTTTACAAAATTACTGTTTGTAAACAACCAGTGCCTTGGCAAAAGATTGACACATGTGTCTAGCCACATCTGTTGAAAGTTAAACTCTCACACCTGAAGACAGTTTCAAGCACAATTGATTCTCTTAAATCAACTCATTCAGGAGACCATGCATAAATAGAGACAGATACATCCTTAAATTTTTGAATTCACAACTTCTTAGCACCTTATTGGTTTTTGAACTTGGTTTATTTTTCCTCTTAGCCTTTCATATTCTCTTTTTTCTAATCATCCAAAATCAAAGGAACATTTTAAAAGGAGTGACATCATGTTGATCACCTCAATGAAAAAGAACTAGTTTTTCTTGGGTCATTGGCTGCTTATCTGTGTGCAGAACTGAACAAAAGTGGTCTCAGGTTAATTTTCAAATTATTTGAACCCACTGTAGCTTCATTTTCCCAATGCTGGGGTTCATTACCAATAACACCTTAAGAAGTTAATGTGGGGGAGAAAAATAAATCAGGAATCAGAATATCTGGATTTAAGCCCCACCTTTACCTCTAACTAGCTAGGTGACACTGGGAAATTTACTTGTCTAATTTGAAGCAACTATAAGATGGGAATAAAGATAATACTTGTCTTATGGACCTCATGGGATTTTACATGAAGATCAGAGCAAACAATGTAGTATATAAAAGCACACTGTAACTTGCATGCTGTTATTATAATTATTAGATATTATACATGAATTCCCTCTCATCTATGATGAGGATCCTGAAGAAACACATACACTTTGAGGTCTCTTTCTGGTGGCAGTGTTTTGTTTCATTGGCTTCAGCTTTTATTTCAGATTCAAGGGTACATGTTACAGGTTTGTTACATGGATTGATTGTGTGATGCTGAGATTTGGGGCTTGAATTATCTCATCACCCAGGTAATGAGCTAAGTAGCCAACGGTTAGTTTTTCAATCTTGTCTCTCCCTATCCCTGCTCTAGTTAGTATTCTCCAGTGTCTACTGGAGACTGCTACATTTATGTCCATGAGTATCTGGTGGCAGTGCTGTTGTCATCAGAGTCACTTACATTGTCTAGACTCCCTTATGGCTGACCACGGTTAAAGGTGTCATCCACAATGTGGACCAGTCTCCCTGCGAAGTCAGAGGGAGATCTACATAGTAGTAGCTTCAGCTGATCCCCAGGCGTGGACTCCTCGAGGAGCTTCTAGTACTGAAAAGCACAGTGCTTCTGGCTACCCAAATCTAACAAGAAATGCCAATGGTGTTGTTACCCCTGGCTCAGTCAGGTATGGTAAGATGATAAGCTTCACATGTATGTAGCACAGATCAGTTTCCAGCAACTTTAACGTCTCATTTGGACCTCAAAACAATTAGGTGAAAAAATCAACCTATTATTATTATTCCCATTTTATACATTAAAAAACTGAGGCTAAAATTAGATATGTGACTTGCCCAAATGTGTACAGCTTGTTAAATAGGAGAGCCAATAATCATACCTAGGTATTTAGATTACAGATTCCTATTTCTATATTTTGGAATTTTCACAACACCGAAAGAAAAAGGGAAGATGGAAAAAAAATACGAGTTTCAGATAAATACTATTTGGCAAAACCATTGATTAAAGTGAAGACATTAAGTTTATAGCAACCACACATTATAAAAATCTGCTGGAAGCTGTCTATATCTCAGGATATAAGGCAATTGAAGAAAAATGGGAAGAAATGCCTTATTTTTTCCACATGTAGCAATAACGATATGCATTTGAAAAACAATATGGGCCTTGTTAGCATATTATAGTGCCAAAGCTTCACAACTTGCCTAGCAATCTGGAATCCAGGGTCTCTGAAAGTAACTGGAAAATTACCCCTGGGTTATAACCGCTTTCAACTCTGCAGGAGTGTCTGCAATAGATTGGTCTTATTGAAAAAAAAATAGTTCTTATTAAGCACTGTCATTGCCATACACCTTATTTATGTGATACAAAAAGGAAATGTAAGTGCACAGAGATAAATAACTTGCCTAGAGTCACTCTTCTGGTAGGAGGTATACCCAGAATTCAAAACCAAGCCTTTCAGACTCCGAATTCCTTGATCTTTCTACTATAGCTACCTCCTAAACTCATGACGCAACAATTTAGACATTAACTCTAGGAGCTTTCTTGAGGCGCTTCGCAATTATAGATTCATTATGAACCTGTGGATTAGGCATATGAGTCATAAAAATGACTGTTTTTTATTGATTAATAAATATTTGTATGTGTGGTTTCTAACCCCTTCAACAATTCTCTATATTAGGTATTACTACCAACGCATTTTTTTTGTGTGTGGAAAAACCAAGGGTCAGAAGTTGTATATTTCACCATACCACAATTCTGCATGCCCACAGCTTTAACTCTAATCCCCCACAATCTATTTCAATGTCTCTTTCCTCCCACTTGCCTGTTTTTCATATCAAAAACAAACTAAAAGGAATAATCTTATAGTATTAAAATATGGTATTCTTAATAGATTCTATTTTTAGTTCAGCTAATACTTTTGTTTTTAGCTAATAGAATGCTTTATTTTGCACTGTGCTTTAAGGCAATTTTATTAAAAATTGTTTTCATAAAATTAAAATAAGTTAATACATATTTAAGATCGTGTTTTTGACAAAATAAAACTCTCAATGTTGATCCTAAGCCTTATGAGAAAAAAAGTAACAGCTGAGCTCATCAATAGCTCAGTCAATAAAAGATTGGACATCCCAAAGGGGGAAAAATGTAATTAGGTACACTTTTTTTATATGTGTTGCTGCTTGAACAAATCACCTTTTTACAAAAACCTAAATAATTAAATAAATTTATTAGTTTCTCATTGATCTATTTAGATTTGTAAATTATGGTCAGGTTGACTTTTGCTTTGCTTGTTTTATTGGGGTGGAGGGAAGTGGTTTATTTCAAGCAAACTGTAAATCCTGAATGAAGAAGACCTGAAGAGATAGATACTTAGATTATGCCTAAATCTGCTTATATAAGACTGAACATTTTAGTAATTTGAGTGCCTTACAAATGAAAGATACTTCACAAGTACACACTACCCCCAGAGATAGCCAGATAGAGGGTGGATGGTCATTAGACATCCTGGCAGATAATCAAGCATCTAATAGAGGTGTGAGGTCCCATTCCAATCTGAAAATCCATAAGTTTCTATGAAATAAGTATAATTTCAACTGGTAAAAATATACCTCCCAAAATTTTACTAACATTATTAAATAAATTGTCTATCTTTAGACAAACTATTTGAGTTTAAATAACTACACTGAGGACCACACATCTGTGGCCACACATGGGACCGACACAGGATGTGGAGTAGCTGTGAATTATAGGCTTATTATATTTCGAGAGGATCAATTCTATCCTAGGCTGCATACACGTACAGCTATCCTATAAAGCATCATATTTAGAAACACTGAACCTTTCTGGGGCCATGCCTCAATAGCTCCTATTGCTTCATTTCCCCCTATGCTTGTCCACGCATTCACTGCTGCCAGTGTTGAAGACAATTTAACAGCAGGTTCAATACTGCAGCATTTGTGACAGTGAACGTTGGTCAATATTAGAAGAGAGACAAGAAAAGGTGATGGAATTTTCTCACCTAGAAAGGTCATCTATGTAGAGTATGATGTGACCTAAACTTATAGAAGGGAGCCGAATGTCCTTTCCTGACCATCCTCTCTCTTAGGTCTCTGTGATATTCTCTGTTTTTAAGAAGCAACAGCTAATCCTAGAGAAAACTGTACACTGACATTACTCATTCTTTTCAAAAAAGGCAACGGATTCTATGTGAAAGAAAAAAAGGCAAAAAAAAAAAAAAAGAAATAGAGAAAAGTATGGAGAAAGGAATGAAAAAGTGAGAAGAAAAGAAAAAGAGTAGAAAGGCAGATGTATCACCTAATGGGCAAAAATTCTTGATTCTGACTACCAGAATCAATTGAGTACCAGAGACCTGCACTCCCCTGATTTCATTTAATTTTTGCCTGAGTATGCTTATGTGAGCCTTGCTGAGATGTCAGGGTCTGCTACTCAGCATACGTGGCACACTAAAAGATGTTTGGCATGAAGACGATGAATTTTCAAACTAGTTCAAGAGTAATTGAAAATGGAATTCTGCGAAAAGCTAACGTGTATCCTTATCTCCACATAAACACATCAATACTCATTTTAAGCCTGCCAGCTATCTATCTGCTAGGAAACACTCAATACTGCTCCTTGTACACTGAGCAGATCATTGAGTTTTCTCTCAAAACTAATAGTACAATCATTTGCAACAAGAAATTATTCTTTGTCTGATGAAATAGTACCATCCCTGAGCTGCTCCCTTATATTTCAGGAGATATGGGAGTTCAGTCTATGAATTTCATACTATAAGAGGAGCTCAGACTCGGGGCCAGAAAATCACAGATTCCTGAAGCTGCAAATGACCTTAGAGATCATCCAGTCAAACCCCATTATTTTGTAGGTAAAACAAATACATGAGCTCTTAAAAGTCATGTTAATACTCAAGTTGCCAGTTACTTTTATTTTCAAAATTTACTGCTCTCACCTTTCTTAACAAGTGAAGCTCTACAGTTGTCAAGTAGGGTGGGGGGAGTCCCTGTGGGATGGCAGAATAACTCCTGTTCTACCCTATTGTTTTAGACATAAATATGTTTACACCTTTTGTAGTTAGAATATGATGCTTGGTGTGATTCTGGTCCTAGTTAGAGCAAAGGTTAATGATTTGGGAAGAAAAATACAATTCTGCTTCAAATTGCTAAGATCTGTCACCACAAATATGCAGTTAGAAAGATACATGAGAATCCACTCTCATTTGATCCTTCAGAAATCAAATGAGATGAATAATATTTTCCTATTTTACAGATGAGAAAATAGAGCCTCAAAGTTCAAAGACCTACTCAAACATCATGCAACAAACAAGTGGTAAGTCTGGGAACTTAAATTCACAAGAAACAAACAGATCCCTGAAGGAATTGGGTGGCCATAAGATCAAGCACAAGCTGCTGGAATTAATCATAGAAAAAAGAGATAGCAGTGAAGAGGATAGTGAGTGGAAGTGCAAGAGGTTTTCCGAATTGAAGAGAAAGAAGTTGAAATGATTAGTGCCATAGATGTTCTCAGTAAATCAGGAAAGCTTACCTGTTAAGTGTAAAAGAAGTAAGAGCAAGGTAGAGGACAGGAGTAGGAAATGAATTGGAACTGCTGCATCCAAATGTGATGTAAAGTCACAGAGAACAGGAAAGGTCCAGCTGATAACAAATTGCATATATTTCTATAGGACTCAATGAGTATGCTTTTATGACCTCCTACAACTGGCAGGACAAGTACTGGGAACTCAGACAATTAGGCTTCATTAGATGCCAGGACTGGCACACCAGATCCACTGCAAGATCCAGAAGATGCAAGATTATTGCACTCTCAAAATGTCAGAGTTTAATTACTGATCATGGGGCCCAGAGGAGACAGGAATTCAAAAGAATTCAAAGGTAAATAGGGCTAGGGAGAAGAAAGTTTTAAAAACAAAACTTGAATGCCAGTTTATTTGGTGTGACAGAATGTTAAAGGTTCAACTTATAACAATGGATAACGAAAAGAACACTGAAAATAATACTACTGATGACGATGATGACGACGACAATGATGATGATGGTGGTGGTGGCACTATTATTCTAACATCCTAAGATATAGAAGACAAACCATTCTAGATAAGGATGAGATTCCACAGGAATAATTATATATTGACAAAGTGAAAGTGAAGAAATGGGGATGTTAAGGGAAAAAAAATCAAGAATCTAAAAATCAAGCCAAAATTTTTATGTATGTTTGTAGGCATTAAAGAAGAAAGGCAAACTATAAGCTAAGTGCTGAAATTATCAAGATGGACAAAAGTATGTCATAGAACTGGGTCAATGAACAATGCAGGGTAGAAAAAAAATGGTGAAATGGATAAGAAGGTATTCAAAATATAGGAAAAGGTGATTTCTATATAAATCATATGACAAGGCAAGACTCATGGCAACATCTTTTTCTATTCCAACACATATGCAAGAAAAATAGACTTAGCCTTTTTTAGAAAGAGAACTTGATGGCATTAGGGAAAAAACACAGATCATGATTAAGCCTGGAGAGAGGGACAGGGGCATTCAAGCCCAGGGTATTCCACAACTTTTCAGATCCACAAGATAAGCATGCCAGGCTCTCACGGTGCAATAGAGGCAGCTTCTACAACTCTTTCCTATCATCCTACTCCTTCATTAATTGAACATATTTGCCAGGAATATATGAGAAGAAACTGAAGATTGTATACAGATTTGCAGTTCTCAATAGACTAAAGTCTTCTTTGGAAATCTGTAAAAGTCTAGATAATCTTCATAACATTACATTTAAGGATAAATGAATCAGTCTCTCATTTACAAATTAGGAAACTAAAAAACAACCAGTTAGTCTCAGAGCCACAGCTAGAGGCCAGGTTTCTGGGTTACTAGCCCAGCACAGTTAGACTAACTTATGCTGTATCACTCTAGCATCACACCAAGCATAAAGGACATGCCAAAACAAACAAACAAACAGTGTGTGTTATTTTCTCAATTCTAAGGCACCTTCTTTACAATCATTGCTTTACTCTTTCCTGCCAGCTCTGCTTTTCCCCATAAGTCATTTCACCTGGAAAAGGCAAAGAGTGAACTGATTAGAGATTTACCTATTATTCCCTTCGATTACTCAGTGGGTGGTAAAAATAGAAGGTAGAAAGAACAAGTCAAGAACCTCACAAATTTTGGACACCCTTTTCATTCCTTTATAGCATCTAACATAGTATTTTTTTTGCAGAATAGGTAACCAATAAGAATTGACTTTTTAAAGTTGTGTCTCTTTAGTAAGAATATGTAAGTTAAAAATTAAATGCCTAAAATTTAGTCCATAAAAAATGATAGTAATATATATTTAACTTTTACATTAAAAAATTGTTTTCATGATGTTCAGCATTCATAAATATTTAAGGCCCATATGGTGTATATGTAATATGTGTTTCTGAATCACTATGATTGGAATTAATATATCAGCATAGCACATGCTGACATTTCTGTAGTTTCGGGTACCTACTGTGCTTGACTTTTTCACCATAGGGCAGCTGTTAAAAAGCAATGGTAAATCACCTAGACATGTTCTGTATTATCACTTAGATCACAGAAGATAATTTGAAGGATAAAGATTCATCTCAGGAAGTCACTGTCATATATACATATATATATGACCCAGAATATCTTTACATACAATGTTGTGTTTTCTTGGTGAGGTGGATCTGGCAAAGACCATCTGCTAAAAGCCAGGACAGAACAATTTTCCTACAGTGACCTGAACAGAAAAGGCAAAAGAAGTCCAAAGGCAGGTAAAAGGAGTCACAGCACAGCCTCTTCCCAGGATACTGGAGTTGGCCTACATCTACCTCCTATACCTCCCCCTATGCAGACACACACATTCACACACACTATATTTAGCACTGTCATCTACCAGAGACACACAGAATTCTCTCCAATAATCACTGCAAAAGTTAGAGCTCCAGGAGTTTCCTCTACGCTTTGTCTGTAGACATAGATACTCACAACAAAACACAACAAAGAAACCCATCATGATAAACTTAAGTGTCACAGGAGCTGGGCAATTGCTTACATCAGATCATTTTGATGATAATTGAAGATGGTTGAGTGTACAGTTTGAGTGCTTCTTCCTGGTTGAACAGATTACAGTTCTATCCCTAGAAATTTTCTGCAAAGATAAAGGTACAAAATTCTTATTCTTGTTCCTGGTACTTAATAGTACTATTCTCTGCCTTGAACAAAGCTCATCTTTCAAGGTCTCTCAAATATCCCATCTTCAATAAAATTTTCCTTAAAGCCATCAGAAAGAATTAATTATGCTGCACTAATGTTATATAGCACTTTGCTTGTTATACTAAAACACAATATCATATATGGTTTTGGTGTGTTTCTATTCAAAGTTAGTTAGTCAAGACTCCCTATTTTAATTCCAAAGTGCTTCCTATGTATATGTATGTATTATATATAATTCACTATACTATCTGTAATTTATCTGCTTACACATCTGTCTCTTTCCCTACCTTCCCTATCTCCCTTCTCAATGTGACCTTTTTCAGAAAAGGACACAGATTGTAGCCAGTTTGTCTTGCAGTCTGCTATTTGGCCAGCAAGGCTTCCTGGAGACTAAATGTTGTCACTGCCAGTAGGTTGAAAAACCTGTCAATAGCACCTGACTTCTACTAACTAGTCCTGGATAAAGCCTCGGTACTTATTGCCATTTCTCTGCTAGGATCTTTAAAGAAAATTGCCTTATAGAGCAGAATCTATAATGACTTTGTAAGTATCACACTTCTTATTTCCTCAAGAATCTTGATTGGCGTATGTTCTCTGACTTGGATCACACTCTACCAGTCAAAGCAACCTACCTACTTTGTTGCCTCTCTGTCTTGTTTCCTTGTTCCCTTCTCATCCATTCATTTATTCACTCACCCACCAAGGCCAGTTTCCAAGCCTGGTTTTAGGGTCTGCCCCCTATAATATGCTCTATTTTGTTTCTCTTGCTTTCTTAATCAACCATAGGACTCAAGGGATCTGCCGTACACCTTTGTTTCTTTCCTTTCAACTTCTATCTTTATTATTCTTACAAGCTTTTTCAGCTTTAAGAGTCAATAAAATTTTCACAATTTTATCCCGTCTTATCCTTTCACCAGAGCATCTGCCCTCACCTTCAAGCAAACTTTCCATCTTCATAATAGCCTCACTCATACATTTACAATGTAAATTTGCATGTCAGAGAAAAAATATCTCACTGCTTATTTTAAAATAAAACATTTTAAAACACTTTAGATCCCACATTGACATTTCCACCATTCTACCTAAGGTCTTCTTGTGGTAGGAGCAGGGACTTTGGAGTCAAAGAAATCCAGCTGGAACACCAGTTTTATGATTTGGCTTATTTAATATTGCTGCATCTTAATTTATTCCTCAGTAAATTTGGAACAAACACATCCAACCATTGAGTTGTTCTATAAGCTTGAGATTATATGACTCATGGTAAGCACTTCATAAAAGGTAGCTATTTTTGGTTAAAAAAGAAAGAAAGAAAAATAAAGAAAATCTCTACTTCTTGGATAGGCTCTTTCAGTATGTAGTAGCCATAGCAAATCCAACTGAAGAGACAATGACAGTCATTTTTATCATTATGGCTTCTAAATCCAATACCTTGTATATTGTTAAATGAAATGTGAGCTGCTTTCTTGTTCACTTTTATAAAAACCATCTGCATATGAAGAGATTAGTAGCACCATTTTATAAAATATTAGGAAGTCTAGAATAACTATTTTCTGGAACTATCTGCATCTCCCATCCCTGCACATTGCTGTGTCTCTGCAGATAGCAGTCTTGCCATCACTTCTGCCTAGATCAATGATTTAACTACTCTATAAAGACAGCAGAGCCAAATAAAAGCTATTTCATTAATTCAGATAATAGATTACTTTTAGCACATCTCCACCATCCTGATGAGAGACTGGGCTTGAAAAGATATCTCCATATCTACCCCAAGCTCAGAGTGCTTGCTCCCCAGCTATGGACACAGAGAAAACACCATTGATTATGTAAATCAGTAAAATGAAACTGTGAATCAATAAAATTAGAATAATGACAAAGGTCACATTCTGGTTCTCTTTTTGTTTGATTCTACTATGTTCAAGAACTCAAACTCAATAGTTCCCATAAGTCGCACTAAGGGAAAGATGCCTGAAGAGCTCCCCTACTGAAAGAAGGGCTTTGGCAATCCTGTCTTATTGGGTATACTCCAAGATAAAAGATTTCCGTAACATTACCCCTTCAGGAGCACCTGTGTGGAGTGTTTTTACACCTACTGCCTGCACACCTCTCATACTACATTTATGGTAGAAAATAAACCTTGGACAGAGGCTTTCAAAAACCCCCCTCCAGCAAGAACTTCTCATCTATTCATTTATTCACTCACTCATCAGTATTCATTAAGAGGTTTCTCTGGGCCAGATACTAAACTAAAGACATAGGTGTAGTAAAGAATGAGAAAGACACTATCCCTGCTCTCCGGTAGGGGCAACAACATCACTTTGCACTAGAGGAGTCACCTGGTGCTATGAGGATAGAGGTCTCATAGATGAAATATTTGAGAAGGCCTCCTAATGTTTCCACTGAGGACATGAAGAATGAACAGAAGGTAACCATGCCAAGAGGGAGTGTTAAGAGATTAAGCAAGAGATAAGCAGAAACTAGGATTTTCAAAACTCATGTCAAGATGTTTAAACTTTACAATAGCTGGAAGATTTAGTGAGGAGTGGGGGATTTGATAAGAATATTGTTCTACTTTTCAATTGTCTATATTTTCTGATTTTATGTTGATAAACATGTATATTGATTTTACAATGAAAGGACAATAAGATTTGTATTTTAGTTTTTAATTAAGAAAACTAAGAGAGAGAAAGTAATAGCAGAAAAGGAAAGCTGAGCCAGAAGTAATAATGGTAATTTTTTAAAAATGTATATTATTATAGGCTTACTAGAGATAGACCATAAATTTAGCTTTAAACTTATTAGAAACCAATTTAAAAAGGGAAACTTCAATAGTTTCATAATATGCAAAATCCATGAACAAGAAAGCCAGAGTGGCTAAATAGGACAAGTAGGGAAGGAAAAGTAGGAAAGCAGCTGGTAGGGGTAGGTGGTAGGTAGATCATGCAAGGCTTTGAGTGTCATTGCAAGGACTCTGGATTTTATTCTGAGTGTGATAGAAACCTTTGTGCATTTTTGAGCAGTGGAGTGATGTGATTTGATTTACATTTTAATAGCTCACTCTGTCAGCTCTGTAAAGGAGGAGCAGAAAAGTCAAGAGTAGAAATAAGGAGACCAATTTAAAGACTATTGCAGTAGATCAAGAGAGAAATGATGGTGGTTCCATCCAAGATAATAGTGGTGAAAATTGAAAAGGTGATCAGATTTGGCAAATAATTTGTAAGTAAAGCTGATAGGGTTTGGTGAAGGATGAATAGAGGGTGAGAGAGAAAGAGGAATCAAGTACATCTTTTGTATTTTTCAGGCTAAGCCATTATTTTGGAGATAGGAGGTTCTGCAGGACCTCCAAGGAAGTTCCTTCTCTTCCCACTCCTCTGCTTATCTTCTCTTGGGTCATCCTAAGAATGTTTTCTCTACCTTACTTATTGTAGCCTTCTTGTACCAGCTTATGCTCAGCCCTGGAATCATTTTCTTTCTGGAGTAGGGGGTTAGCTGTGGCTCTCAGGATATCCTTGGTCCTAAGACTTTAGTTTCTCCTATCAGAAAGAAGGATCAGACTTTTGAGAACTAGTCCTGAAACAGTTGTCTGGTCCAACTGTCACCCAGCCAAGTAAGTTGCCTATCAGAAATGCTAAGACAATAAATCAAGCCCTTTTCATGGATTATAATTATAGAATTGGAGTTTTATGAGAATTAAATAAGAAAATGAATTAGAAAAACAATTTTAATGAACTGTGATGCTCTTCATTGCAGCAAGGCATTAAATGTTAATAATAATGATAATAACGATGGCAATAGCTACTATTATGAGAGTACTTAATGCCAGGCACTATACGAGGTGCTTTACATGTCACAGTACTGAATGCTCAGAACAGCCCTATAACCTGGGAATTATCCCCATTGTATAGAAAAGAAAATTAAGGTCACACTGGCTAAGATGTTTATTTAAAGTCACACAACTGATAGATAATGAAATCATCATTAGAAGCTAGATTTTCTTGACTCTACTCTCTATGCTTTGAGATTCTAAAGCTGTTTTTATCAACCTTGTTAGCTATATCCTACTCTCAATATATCAGCTAGAGAAAGGTATGCACTGGCTTACAAGTTAACAAAGGCACAATGCTCTGAGATGCCATTAGGTTGTTGCAAAAGTAATTTCAGTGTTTTGCCATTAAAAGTAATGCCATTACCCAGAATTCCATTACCACAATGACTTTTGCAACAACCTAATAGAATTCTGGGTAAGACAGAGCTACAAAGCTTATTTAACAATATACGATTTGTCCTTCTTCACAGAGAAATATTCTTGGGCCAAAAGAAATGAAAGCTCGGAAATAAAAGTTCTATTTCACCTTTTGCTGTTGGCCAAGATGGCTGTCACAGAAAGAAAAAGGAGTCTTTATATTTCCTCTCTTGAAAACAGGAAATAGCTCAGGCACCACAAATTCTTTATTCCTTCAACAATCCTTAACAATATGGCATCACTGATATGATTCAAAGATGTTTTATTATGGAAAGCTCACAAACCATAAAATATATTTACTAAAAAAGGTACATATTAAAGTGCACAGATATCTAAAGAATGGGGCAGCTCCCTCTGTGTAGGAACTAAGTGGCAAAGAGGCAATATTTCATGTAGGATGTCAAGGGGACCTACTGAGGAATTTTAAACACAATCAGCTTGAGTGTTGGAAATTCACTCTGGCAGCAAGAAAAGAGAATAGATTAGGAAAGGATGAAAAGAAAGACCATCGAGGAGGAGGTTATTACAACATTCCACAAGAGAGATAATGAATGTCTGAACTCAGACAATTAAGCCAGGAACAGGGAGGACAAGATGCATTATTGAGGTATTTGCATGGCAGAATTGCAAAAAGAAACAAAAGAAAAGAAAAAGTACTTCATGCCCATTTAAATATTCAGATAAAGGGAGGAACCATGGATAATGAGGAAGAAGATTCTCCCACGAACATAATCTTGACTATAGCTTTTCAAGATACAATTTGTACATTCAGTGCATTAACTTGAGGTTTGGGTAAATAGTCTTGTTTTCTTCCAATGCAAAGGATTCACATTTATTTTCTTCAAGTTACATCATGACAGCGGCTCCAAACAAGGCCAGCAGAAAAGACTTTTCCTAAGAAGAATGGCCAATAATACCACAATGTCAAAACTCTCTAAGAGGATTTAGACATGTTTCCTAGATGATTGCTTAAATGAGATATCATATGTAAACTGCAAATAGAGTGTGTGTCATATTAGTGGTACTCAATAAATTTTAACTATTTTACTATTAAGGTTCAGTCATCCACGTTCATCACAGGCTTTCTCTAGATGGCTAATTAATCATGAAGCATTTCAAGCAACATGTATTTATTGAATATGTGCACAGCTCTCTGCAGGCAATACTCCCCGCCACGTAGTTTGCCCGGAGTTGACTCCTGCAGAAGCACTTGAACATGGTAGGGTAAAACAATAGGGAGAACATGAGCCTAGAAATTTAGAGATTTGAGTTATAGCACTAGGGACGCAAAATGTTAATCCAGTGCGCTCTTCTTACAGTTGAGAAAACCGGCACTGTTCATTGCCTCATTCAATTTTTCAGAGGTAAAGCCAGGCCTAACAACAGGGACTCCTGACTTCCCGGCCCTTCATCTTTTCCATGATAGCATATACATGTGAGGCCCATCCGCTCTGGAAGGCCACACATGATCTAACTTACATTCCTGTGCAGATGACACTATTATGACAGATTAATTCCCAAAAAACCTGAAACAATTCCTTAAAATTAGGTTAAGTGGGTTATGCCTGCTAATGCTTAGGCAGTTGTTGCCATGCCTTCAGGCACTGCATACAAACCAGAAACTGGAGACAAGCATTAGTTTGGATTCATGATGATTAAGAAGTTTATTTTCCTAAATATATTTCTCTACATTTCTACCTAAAATGCAAAAGAGACTGTGTATATAAGCCCGTTCACACACACACACATACACATCTTAAGACTCGGAAATGAAACCAGTAGAACTCAGTGTTTTCTATCAAAAGTTACATTCTGAGCTGAGTAGTTTAAAACTACTATTAAGCTCTCCAGGAAATCCGTGTGACTCATCTGAGTCTGCTAGGTATGCATTTGAACAACCCAAACATTGAGATACATTATGTATTAACAGAGAACTTCCATATTGTAAGCGTGTCTATGTTTGTAGCCTTGAAACATGAATTAAGAAAAGGGAATGTATCAGCAGTGCTCAGACCCATTAATTAATTAGTATTCACTATCCTTTTGCAAGTAAGCAATTTTATCTCCATTTTGGGATTAAGAAATTAAGTCAAAGTCAAAAAGCTATATTGGCTCACCAGAGGTTTGGCTCTTAATAAATCTCAGATTATTGGTCTCATATTTTGGTCACTAATATTACAATATTCTTCTGAAAGAATTAAAAGGAGCATATGCCCTTATTGTTTCCTTTCTTTTGTTCCCCATAGTAAATCGCACTGCTCCAAATCAGCCCTCAATGCCTGATTTGCAACAGCACTACAAACAGTAACTTGTACCCAAAAACATAATTTCCAAGGTTATTTGTATTTTTAAAATAAATACTTAGTGTGCTCTTCAATGTTAATTCCCAACCAAAAACTGTTATATTAAATTTTAATATTCTTTCATTATTTACTAAATTACTTGAATCACAAAAATACTGTATTTTTAAGTTATAATTTTTTAACCCTAGATTGCTTCTGAGGTTTTAGCTCAATTAAAGAAATACTTATATTCCCTACAGTATTTTATTTTTTCAGAAATAATCATATATACATAATAGTCACTTAAATATTTTAATATAAGATTCTTGAAATAAATATTTCAATGGAAACTATAAGAAGGAAAATAGAAACATTCATTTAATGTTCAGAACTAAATAGTAAATATAATTTTGAATTTAAATGTTTTCTAATCTGGCATTTGCATTTTGATTTTTCTATTTTATTTTATTTATCATTCTCTTTTTTCTACCAGTATTAATAAACTTTTACAAGTTTCCTTAAAGTAAGGATTACTACTCTCATAAGAAAACTAAAACATAATTATATTCAATATACTAGATGTATACCCATATATAGAAAACTTCATAGAATATGTTAGATGTTATTAACATACTCTCATTTTTCCTTTCTTTGAGAATTAGCACTAATTATCAAGCATTTAATAAGTAAAATATAGTGATTTAAGAGTTTTAAAGAGTTAATTATGCTACGAAATGATGCTTACCCTTGGTAAAGAACTTGCTCAAGGCCTCGAAGTTTCAGACTCATGATTTAATTGGCTAGATTGTATGTTAGGAATTGAAATAGGATAGCAAGAGCTTTCTTAAAATAAATATTAAATAACTAGAAAAAAAGAAAAAGCATCATCACATCCCAAAATTAAATCTCTGAAAAGCAAAATTGCTACTGCTTTTGCCCAATTTCTCTGTTTCACAGTTTAATGTAACTTAAAATTCCAATTCATGTACATATATATATATATATATGTTTGGCTTCAAGCCCATGAGCTCTTATACCCATGTGAATAAAAGGCAACCCAAGTCAATGAGTCAATGTCCTGGTGAAGGCATTGCAGGCAAATTGAGCCAAAGAATAGAGAGAGCTTTTGGATAGGAGTGTTTGAAAAAGCATAAGGCATCTGCCCAATGACAGAAGTAGAAAATAACTGCAGAGAGGAGAGTCTGGAGAAAAACGAGTCTGGAAGATACGTAGTGATTAAATACTTACTTCTGTCATGAGTGATTATGAGAAAAATAAATCATGTGAGATATTTCTGGTTGAAGAAAAATACAGATTCTGTAGACAAACTTATTTGAATTCTAGATACAATTTCAAAATTTGTTAGCTGCGTGACCTTGGCCAGGTTATATAACCCTCCAAAGCTTCAGCATTGTCACTTGTAAAATAAAATAAAAAAAAATTAATACCTATCTTAAAGGGCTCAGGTGAGAATATATGAAATAATGTGTCTGTGACAGAGCCTGGTAGAACATTTCATATAGAGTACACCCAACAAAATGCTAGTTGTTTTTTCTTCCCACCATCCCTTGGACTTATTTAAAGATCAGTGGACACACCAGAGAACTCTCCTTGCAACCCAGCAATTCTACTATCTCCCAGGCAATCGAGACTTTTAGTTACCCCTAATCCCTTGATCCATCTGTACAAGTAAAATTTCAAACAAGAAGCATTGTAAAATTGCATGATCATTTGTCCTAATTGGTTTGACTTATTTTAATGTTCTAAAAAGTCATTGATAACCATTTTTAGAGTTATGTTTGCCTTCCAACTCTAAACTAGGGCCATTCTGTTATCTCAATAACTATATTTACCATTATCTGTTCTCTCTGTCTCTGTCTCTGTCTCTGTCTGTCTGTCTCTTTCTCTCTCCATACACACTTATACACACACAAACACATACGCACACACTCACACACCCCACACTAGAAGGGGATGAGGACACAACCAGCATAAAATTATCCAGAAAGAGAAACCCCATTCCCTATATTCCAGATCTAGAACTTCTAAAATCAGGAGAGCTCCTCCTAAATCTTTGATATTGTTGTGCCTGGGCAGTCCCAGAGATATGTCTCAGATCACCAACCCTTAGGTTACTCTAAGCCCACCGTAGAAGAAAATCACACCTACAATGTGGCCTTCTCCATGCCTCTGGCCTGACCACCAGACTCCCCAAAGTGAGTCTCGTACTTGACAAATACACTAGTCTAAGGCATTTAGCTTCTTTGAAGAGTACAACATTCAAAAGAAAGAAACAGACTAATACAGAACTTCAAGCCCTCACCTGACCAGTTTTAAAGCATAACTTACAAAGCAAGCAAATCAATAGCAAAGTATATATCTGCTCATTGGGCTGATTCAATGCCACTGCAGTTTGAGAAAAGAAGGAAGAGAAGAGAAGGAGAAGGAAGAGAAGGAAAAAACAGAAGAAAGGACAGAACGATGAAGAGGTACAAGAGGAAAAGGGAAAGCTTGATCATGAAGCTTATGTTCTTCACAGCTGGAGTTATTAGGATTGATGCTAGCAAACCCAGGATTGCACCAAAGCATGAAATTGGCATTACTCTACCACTTTGGAGAAACTGTGGCTCTGCTTCTGAGGGCAAGGGCCTTCACAAAGGCCCCGGGAACCTGTCATGTCAAGCTTAGCGGCCTTTCTGATCAGGCCCCACATCCCCAATCTCAACTCTTCCCAGGTAGTACTGGAATGACTTGCCATGGCTAGGTTCTGTGCTGATGTACATGTACAAACAAACCTGTTTATCTTTAGGTCTCAGAGGATCATTGAACCACCTTGGGATAAAAAGTAGCTGAGATAGAATGAGGTCTCAGATGGCTGGTTTTACAAAAGCTGCCTTTTGTAAGAAACTGGAGTAACCAGAAAAACTCTTGGGATATTCGTGAATATCCCAAGAGTTATAAGTAACTTATGAATAAAAGTTTTAAGTAACTTATGAGTAAGTTACTTAAACTTCAGTTAACTGTTGTCTTCAGAAAACTGGAGTTTCATTAAAGCTAGTTGCAATTCCTTGTAATTATATATTTTCATGGCTATTTTTTTCTTTCCCCATAGCTAAGACTTTTTCCCCTCTAATGTCTTTTTCTTACAAAATATGTTCAAGTGAATGTTCCTGTTTTTAGGTCTTTGATTTTGAATATGGTCTTCATGCATCTGCAGTGTAGATGTAACTACTGGGAAATAAAACATCGTGCACATCCATAAAATATAACATTATGTTGCTGCAGACTAGCATGAACTCCAAAGTGCCAGTACTGATGTGAAACCGGAATCATTCTCCTGCCTCTTAATACCTTTTCCATCAGGTACAGAACAAATGATTTTACCAGAGCTTAATTTTCATGGGATCTATTAGGCACCTTGAGTGGAGAGGCAGAAGAATAATAGAAAAAAAAAATCTTGGAAAATGAATCCTTTCCTGGCACAAGGAGACTTGTTCAATACTATTAGCATTACCACCCAAACTCTACCTGATCCATAGACTCTATTGCCTAACCCAATCCTCTCCAACACCCCTACTCCCATTAGCATTTCCCAAAAAGCAATAAAACACATAAGGGGCACTGGAAGAGTTCAAGGACATTGAGCTACATTTTAATCCATAAAAACACAAGAACAAAATAAACAAAAATACCTTAGTTCCTTGCCATAACCTCAACACAGCTAATTTCTTACATTATTTCTAAACAGCCTCCTTAATTGAAAGAGAAGCTTACATTAACCTAAAAGATTCAATCACTGATTACCAAGATTAAAAATCCAAATACGGATGTGTTTTATTGTGTATATTTTATGGTGTAGGCATTTCAAAAACTTAACCTTCATTTAAAAAACTCTACCATAATGACAATGCTGAATACCTCCTTTTCAACTTATAACAAACATCCACAAACCTTTGGCATTTAAATAGTTTAGTGCGTGCACACACACACATCTTTGGACCTTTGGGAAACTCTCTAGAATACTTTGCCTTGTCACAAGTGGTTATACAAGCAGATGGACTTTCTGGGTGAAAAACTGATGTCTAAGCCAAAATGGATTTCAAAACATATGCACCAAAATGCAACTAGTTGAACACAGTATTGACCTAAGAAGAACAAAGGAAATAATGTTGAGAGAAAAGTTTCATTCAGAAGTTTGATTTTCTTTTGTTTCCAAAAAAATGAGATGTCATATTACAGTATATACAGAAATACATTAGGGGCATTTAACTGCAATGCATGTTAAACCTAACGAAAATTTTTGGTTAAAACTTATTTTTGGTGTACTTATGAAGTATTTAAACGGCAGAATCAAATAAACATATATCATGTGAGGTTCTAGTTTTCTAAATATAACTTTAAGTCTCTAGTGAGCTGAAAGTTTATAAATAAATAAGTACTAGGCTGAGTTGCTCCACAGAAGTCTTAGATCTATACAACTAACCAGAATTCTCTGGCAACAGGCAGATCATAGGGGGCAAGTCAAATTTCTATCAGTTCCTTTTTACCTCCCCTCCATCATGAAAAACAACATTAGTTTATTTTTAGATAAGAAAGTAGTGTGTATTAAGGCAACATTCAGCAGAGTTTATATTTATACTTCATGATAACCTATTGCTACTGTATTTTGTCAGATCATGTTCATATAAATTCAAACCAAATCTGACAAATTCTGTCAAGAGGGAAAAAAGGTCTGAAATATATGTATCTGCCAAGAAGAAACATAAATGCAAAAAACTAAAATGTTTCCAAATAAATTCCCCAGATTTTATATACTTTTCATTTTGTAATCATATGGTTTGTAATCCAATCTTCATTTGGATAAAGATACACAAGTTTTAACAAGACGTTTGTTTCCTTTTGTAGTGGAGATTAATTAAAATGTGTCTTTAAAAAAAAAAAGAATAAGACTGTCTAGGTGGCTTTTTTAAGGTTAAAAAAAAAATCCAAAATATACATGACTTGCATACCTATGAAGTAATTTCTGTGATGTGCTAAATCTGTGGTGAAATTTTTAGGTTTTTGTTAGAGATGTAAGTATTTTCTATAAAAATACAAGCATGTATGTATTGTCCCAGAAATAAACGTACTTGGGAATAACAATTATTTCATCAAGATATACCAAATTTAACAAATATTGCTTCCATGGCAAATAATATCAACAAATAACATTTCTCTATTTTAAACATTTGCTGAACATAATGTATATGCATTATTCTTTCTCCTTTAACAAATGCGGAAGGTATTTCAATTTCCATACAAATTCACTGGTATATTTAAGGAAATGTTATTACAGTGCTATTTACTTAGTTTCTTAGCAAAAGAAAAGAACAGAGAAAGAGAAAAGAAGTAGAAGGGGAGAAGGAGGAAGAAGAAGGAAAATATAGAAAGCATTTAGAGTCTTTAAATGTGTTGGAATGGTGTACTGTGCAATGATATATATACACATTCAATGTATTATATATTATTTTTTAAACTTTTCCCTATTTGTTTATTTGATAAAACTTACTCAGAGATAATCTGTGAAGCACTAGTCCCATTTAGTAGGTACCTTTAGTTTACAAATAAACATATATATATATATATATATATATACACAAATAAAATATTGCCTCCTTTAAGCAACTTAGGAAGTCAATCAAAATAGCAAAAGGAAAAACATGACATAAAATTGTCGTGTCCCACAAATGAATTTGTTGAATTAATATATTGTGTGTATCCACAACCTAAATGATTTTCTGAAACAGCAGAGCTCTCCATAGCAAATATGTTTTTTAAACCATAATCTTGAAAACTGCATTTTGGGTGACACACTGGTATGTATTAAATAGATAACTACTTGTTTTCTGAATAATCTTACTTGCTCATTTGGGAAACAATTCATAGAAGAAATATTCATTGTTCCTATGCATAAACTTTAAAAATAACCACAATTGGACAAATTATTTTCAAAGTATAAACAGACAGATAAGAATACTAAACTTTCCCCTGCCTACATTTGAGAGTTTGTCAGCAGTCAATTCCAAGGCCTTTAATCCCAGGCTTTAAATAATTCAGATAACACTTGATTACTCCATTGCAAGAACCCCTGAGCTCTGCAAAATCTGAGTAACACAATATTTTCCACATAAAAAAAAAAAAAAAAGCCTATCTTAAATAGAAGGCATCTAAGACAAACACACTTCCCAAGCCCAAACTATACAACCCATTTTTGCACTTACTACCTAAACTCTGGTAAATATCAGTGTAGTTTACTACCAAGTAATTCTGCATTCTTGCTTTCATTACCAAGCCATCTAGTTCTACAGCTTAATTTGCTCAACTCAGAATCCCCCATCCATACATTTTCTGGGTTTAAAGCCATCTTTGAATCATAACAAGTGAAATGGTTAGTTATGTTACTCAGAAATCCAAAAGTGTACACAAACGAAATCTTAAAAGAATACTACTTTGACGTTCATTTCTATTTCCTTAGGAAAATAATTGTTTTATATCTTTTGACAACCAAGATTCAATATCTGCTGCCTGTTATTTGTAAACATCAGCCATTACAAAAGAGCTTTGCTCACTTGGCTAAATTACAACCTGAGTAATGTGAAACAGACAGAATAACCAAGAAATATTGACTTCCAACCCCAAATCAAAAAGCGACAAAATTTTGCCATCAAAACTGTCTAACTGAGTTCTAAATGGATGAAACTCATCCATAAAGCTGACGTATGTAGCACTTCACTTTGATGTATAGTAGTGTCCATACATGCCTGAGCATGTGTTCATAATTATCATGTAACCAGATAAATAAAAGACACAAAATTAGGTTATAAACATCAAACAAACTCTGTAAAAATTACCAAAGTTGAGCAAAGAACCCACTGACTTTAGTGGTATGGCACATTTTCTTCTCTCAAACTAATCTCATCACATCCTTTCCCCTTAATCCTTGATCAGTTAGTTCCTCTTCACTCTAGCAAGCAAGTTTAGTCTTTTCATATATTCGGCCGGAAACAACATGAAGTAGAAAATCTACAGATTGCATTCAGTATAACCAATAAGTACCGCATTTGACTACTGCTCATACCATTTGGAAACCAGTCCTCACATGACGACTGGCCTGACACCTCATCCATCAACAGGGTGCCCAGAGCAGAGTTGGACGGTCTTCCTTGCTCCATCTCCAGAGGGGAGGCCCAGTTGGGAAACAGGATTCTCTTCCAATAGCAATTAGATCTTTAAGATCAGGCCTCAGCAATATGACCTAAAGCCATCCTTTCTTGCAACAAAGTCTCCAGCATCTTCAGAGAAAGAGACCAGGAGTGAGGCAAGTGAGGAGAAATCCAGGTCTCCGTGGCCTGATTAGAAACTTTGTTGTGTCAAATAAACTTTGGCAACTGGAGGAAAGTACCCCATGGCTGCTCTGGCTTTAGAAAGATCTGTCCAGGGCTTCTCAATCTTCTTTTCACCCCTCTCTCTCTCTCTCACTCTCTCTCTCCCCTCTTCTCTTGTTTCAAAAGGGGCCTCTGGTCAGCGCTGATTAATAAGTGTTTTTTGTTGTGAAGTGTTGAATAATAGAGGATGGCCGGTGACCCAGTAAGGACTAAACCTTGCGCTGGTTTATTGTGGCAAGCTGAGAAAGGGGCTTTAGGCCCGGGACCCCAGGCACTGACCCGCACACATCCCGCGGATCGCCTATTCATTCGCACAGCCCTCCAGTCGCCCAGGCTCCCATTGTTTGCCAAGCAACAATGGAGATTTCGCAGGGAAAGTAAAGCTCTTTTCAGATTCCTCTCTGATGTTTTGCATTTAGGGAAACATCGACCTCCACTTTTTCCCCCCACATTTTCCCTCACGGCATTTAAAGCTGTTCGTTTTCGGGGAAACTTGTGTGAGTTTGGCGCTTGTTCGACCAACACCAGTGTTAGGAGGAAGCGAGACGGGTGGAAAAGGAAGGAGAGCCCCAGAGATTTCCTATTTTTTTTTTTCTTGTGAAATGCATTTAGAGGACTGAAGCTGCCTCTAGGGAGAAAGGGGAAGGGGGAGGGGAGAAGAAAAAGGAAAGAACGCGTTTCCTCGCCGGGGTAGCCGGGGTGGCGCGGGCTTCGCGGCCCAGGGGCAGCCGGGCGGGCCCGCAGTTCCTCGCGGCCGGCTGGGAAGTGGCGAGTCCGGTTCGTCTGCGGGCGGGCGGAGAGCTCCGTCGCTGCTTGTGTCCCCCTTCCACCTTCCTTCTCCGCGCCTTTCCCCGCTCCTTCGCTCCCCGAGCCCGGGGCGGTCCCGCAGGCACCAGAGCCTCTGCCCTGCGCTCCTGGGCGGAGGCAGCCGGGAGGGGTCGCGGCGGGAATGGGGGCCAAGGCCCTGCCAGCCAGGGCCGCATCCCGAGACTGATTTCTGCTTTGCTTTCCTGCACCTGGCCCGGGGCAGGCTTTCTAATTTCTGCCTCGGCCCGAGGAGCCGACTTCCGCAGGGCCTGCTTGGGGCAGGGGGTGTTGGTGGGGGCGGCGGGGCGAGGCGAGGTCGCGCAGAAACGGCCAGGCCTGCTTGGGCCTGGGCCACTCCAGCCGCCTCGCCTCGGCTGGGCCCTCGCCCCGGGACCACCGGAGACGACCCGCAGCTCCCGAGGAAACAGCGGCCTCGGGCGTAAGGGTCTTTGCTTCCCCTCAACACAAACAAGCGTGGGTCGCCAGGTCAGCGAGTCTGGCGTGGAGGCCGGAGGAGGGTGGGGAGGTGGTGGGGCCCGATGGCCAGACGAGTGCGAGTCGGTTAGGGGTTTGCGTCCCTGGGGGAGGCGGAGGGCTTGCGGGGCCCGGGTCGCGAGTGCAGGGAGGGGGCGCCGCGTGGGGCCGTGCAAGGCCGCACTCCCGGGCAGGCCTCCTCCACGCCCTTGTGGCCGCCCAGACTCGCAGCGCTTCATCTTCTCCAGGGGCACGCCTGGGCGCGGAGCGAGGCTGAGCCTCCAGAGAGGGGCGTGGGGCGAGGGCGAGGGCGAGGACGCCGCGCAGGCCGCGGAGCCTAGTGGGCGGCGTGAAGCGTGCGTTGTGCCTGCCCGCTTGGTCCCAGACTGCCGCCCGAACTCCCGGACCGAGCCTTGACAGCTCTCCCAGCAGCCAGAGGAAGAAGAGGAGGAGGAAGGACACAAAGAGGAGGAGGCAGCGGCGGGCGGCGAACTGAGGGCAGCTCAAGGGGAGGAGGGCTCATTGTCCGGTCCCCCCAGTCCAATTGATATGCTAATCCCTTTTCTGATGCCATAACAAAGAACACCTTTGCACTTTTAAAAGACTTTTGTGCCCTGGCTACAGAAGTTTATTATCCACTAATTAGCAACAACTTCTGGCAATGAGTTGGGTTACATTTTCATAAGTTCCAGGCCTGAGCGACGAGGTGCGCAGGGCAGGAGGAGGTTTGAGAGTAGGGCAAACCCGAAACCTGGCGCCGGAAAGGAATCGGCCGCTCACTTTCCTAGGCATAGGGCACCAGGCAGGGATCGAAAGTAAAAAGTGTCCGGAAAAAGGCTCTTAGGGCTGGGGATGGGGTGAGGTGGGGTGGAGATGAGCGATTTGGGCCCAGGGTGGCTAGTGACCTTATTGGACCCGATTCTGTGGTCCCCATCCCGAGAGCTGCGCGGAGGCTGAGGCTGCGGCTGAAGTGCAGGTGTCCTGGCCCAGCCATCTGTTTGGGGTGGGGGTGGGGTGAAAGTCTCGGATGAATTTTGGGGTGCTTGCCTCTGTTCTCTCTCAATTTTTACTTTGAGGCCTCGACTCAATAAGCCGCCGGCGAGAAAGCGGCCCTTTCGTGGGAAACGCTCCTAGCGCTTGGGTTCTTTCCCAAGGCCTCCCCACCAAAAAGGCTGAAATTCCAAGGCCCTGGAAGATGAGGCAAAGCTGGCATTGCCAGAGTCGGGGGAGAGGGGAGGATGTTGGGTAAAGTGCCCACCCGGGGTGGTCTGAAGTCGTCACCCCGCAGAGCCGACTCTGCTGCTAACCAGAGCAGTGAGCCGCACCTTCCCAGCGGCGGGCCCCAGTGCGCACGGCGTGACTTTGCTTCCCCCAGGCTCGGCAACTCGTTGAGGATCTTATAGCAGTCCCGCATCCCAGGTCAATAAACTGGAAACGGATAGAATGGGAATCATTGATGAGAGATAAAGGGCAGCGGGGTGACGCGTATTCCTTGTAGTGCCTCCAAAAAAACCGTGGTCTCTTGCGGCTAATAAAACACCCTTGTGGTGAGGCCTTCGGTCTGGACTCAAACCGCAGAGATGTTTTGTCTTAGGTAATTCGAGCCCCCAAAGCCAGCATCTTGGGATTATGTTATACATACACTTATATTCTTTCTGTATTTTTTAAAATTCTTCTTTCATTTCTGGTTTTCTGCTTTTTGCAAACGACCCCGTTGGAGATATTGTTGGATATTTCAAGCAGATGTCAAGTGGGTGTTGGCGGCCTGTGCGTCCTCCTGCAGTAGCAGCAACGGCCAAGTACAGTTTGATAAATGCTCAAGGTGCAACCTGGCCTCACTCAAAACCCCAGGGTGATTTAGGGTAGAACAGCGAATATTCAGAGGCGGGAAGTGGTAAGTTATATTGTTACATTCCCTTTCGGTGGAACTAAATGCGGTTTTCTGCGGTCCTAACCTCTCTCGCATCTGAGTGCAATGTTTCTGAACAAGCGCTGTTAGAACTGGAAAATGGGAGGGGGTGAGGGAGCCCACAGACGACTTAACGGAATCCTACTGAAGAAAATACAATGATACCCGAGATATTGATGATATTACATCCCATGATCTTCCAGACAAGCGTCTCACCGGAGCAAGAAAATATTCCCAAATTTCTCCCCAGCAGTGGCCTTGGGTGGGGTGGGAGAAGAGGTGGGTGGTGAGTGTAGGGAAGAGAAGGGCTCTCTCTGTTGTCACCCTCGGCCCCCTTCATTGAGAAGAAACAATGGCCAGGCCTAGAGTTCTTTCTGAAAGAGAAACTGCAGGAAGGCAGAGTTGCTTTTTGTACCCCAGCCCCTTTAGAGGAGGGGGAGTCATACACAGGATCCCCCTGACCACTGGGCGGAGTCCGGGAGATCAGAACCCCTCAGATAATCTGGGAGCTAAAAAGGCGCCAGCCCTGTCTTTCCAGAAGGCCCACGCAGCCGCTGGAAGAAACCCAAGCAAAACCCCACGACCTCAAAATTCGCCAGGGGAGAAGGGGGGAGACGAAAACCACTCACTCTCACATGGCCAATCAGTCCCCCCATGCCACCATCCCAATGTCTGATCAGGCTTGATTCTGCTGACGTGTGTATTTCAGATTAAGGATGTATTTATTTATTTATTTAATCCTTCAGATCTTCCCACCCCATAAAAGAGACTTAATTCCTTTCCAGGGCGACGAGTTGATAAAATAGGCTCCATTTTAAAGCGATGGGGGATCATATGACTGTGACCTTGACGTGTGAAAGGGGGAGGGGCAGGTAGTTTTGGGCCCAGACCTTAGGCCTCTGCAATTCTGGGGCGTTCTAGGCCCTTGATAAGAACGTCAAGAAGAGGGATTTATTTTCAAAGGTTACCGTTAGCAGTTCATTCACTAAAGTTGAGAATTCGATATTTTTATATTACGTGAAAAACATGATTTAATTATACTCCAAAAACAAATTAAGGACAGGCCTTCTGCACAAATTGGAGGCAGCTAAATGCTCTTTTGTGCCTGCAGCCCTCGGGTTGTTAAAGAGGCTGCTGATGCATGAGAAGTAAGTGACTGATTTAACTCATTGGGATGCAGGAAGCGACCTGCCCTCTTTTGAAAAAAAGCAAGAGAGAGAGAGAGAGAAAGAGAGAGAGACTTCGAGCTTGAGAAGAGAGAGGGAGGGGAGAGGAGAGGAGGGAGAAGGAAATGACAGAGGGAGAGAGAGAGAGAGAGAGAGAGAGAGAGAGAGAGAGAGAGAGAGAACGCAGAGGGAGGGAGGCAGGGAGGGAGACCAAACCCCCGCTTTACTGCGTTGAAGCTTCTGAATTTCAAGCAGAAAGTAGAAGGAGCTCCAAACGGCAGTGAGTGTCTTTCCTTGGGCTGCGTGTGGCGAGCGTAGACAATGAAAATCTCCAGCCCCCTCCCCCATTCCCACTAGGCTACAAGGTTCTTGTTTTCGTTCCTTCTTACCGGTGGAAGCTGTGTAAAATCAAATATGTAGAGGTGTGTTGTGATTTTTTAAAAGCCAACTAACCCACCGCACGGGCTGCGACGCGGATTACCCGAGCGCACGCCGGCTGTAAGTACCATCCTTTCCTGCGATAGCCGGGCTCTGCGTCCCGGGCTGGGCTGGGAGTGTTCGCTTTGTGAGTCGGGTTGTTGCTTGTGTTTTGGTGTTTTGGTTCACAGGGGCTTCTTCGAAGCTTGCACTTTTCGCACGTGAGCTGGAGAAGTGTTTCGCCCGTTGTGGGCGTGCAGAACAAGATCCTGGTTGACTTTGATGCGATGACTTGGGGCAGCAGGCGGGGGGCGGCGGGAGGCAGTGAGTCGAGGAGTTCCCGCGTCGCGAGCATCCTTGAGAGCCGCCCGCTCAGCTCTGGGCTGTAAGGTTTGTTCCTGGTAATGGATGGAAATCAGGTCACAGAGATCGCTAAGCTCTCGGGGCTCCCAGACTCGCTTGGGAGACAGAATGGAATTGGAAGGAGGGATCTGAAGGGGAGGGAGGGGATCCGCGTTCCCCCACCCCGGGCCTAAAATGGAGCCCCAGGCAGCAGAGGGCCGGGCCCCTCGGTTTTCAGGACTTATTCTTGCCGGAGTTGGCTCGCAAGCTAGCATTGAGCCTTCGGTGCGTCTTTTATCTCCATCTCAAATAAGGGATCTTCATGGGACAAGGACTGAATGAGAGTGGGAGAGAGTATGTGTCTCACGGCGCCCAGGAGGGAGAAATTGTGTTTCTGAGAAGGTGTTTTTTGGCCTCTTGCAAATGTGCAAGAATTCCGCGGGCCCAGGCTTTCTTTGTGTGGCGGGCAGCGCCAAGCGCTTTGTGCTTCACAAGGAGAAAATGGCGAGTCCTATTGTGTTTAGGCCATTTTCTTCCGGTACAAGGATTTTCCCGAGTTCGAAATACTTCTTCAGAAAGTAGCCTTCTCGTGCCCAGGAAGGTGTGAATCGCTGAGGCTCGGCCCCTTGGCCTGGCGTGGGTGCCGACCTCAGTTTAAAAGCAAGGGCCTGTTTTCCTACCTTTGGGGTACTTGTATCAAAGCACAGATACGCCCGGTGTGTGCGGATCAGTGTTCTCCAAAGATCAGCAGCGGCTCTTGGGGTTTGGGAAAATAAGTGTCTATTTACATATGCATATATACATACATATACATAACATTTTTTCCTGATAATCTGAAGGAGAAAACAAAAACCCAAAGGCAATTACGATTTTGAAAGAGGGAATAGTTCTTTCCCTTTCTCTTTTCTCCCCCTCGAGAAAACCCCAGGCGATATTAAATGTTACTCTGCTTGGTCAGTCTTTTGTTTTCTAAACTGAAGATGGGATGCTATTTTGGATGGCAGAATTATTCTGCATCTTAGCCACTGGAACATATGCTTTGCTAGAAAAGAAGTGTAAGGTGTTAGAGATGGATTTAGTTTAATGCTCTTAGTGTGTGTGTGTGTGTGTGTGTGTGAGAGAGAGAGAGAGAGAGAGAGAGAGCCATCAAGAGATCTATATGCCTCTATATAGTGATGTAAATATGAAGAGGGAGAAGATTGAAAACACTGTTTGGCTTTTGCCCCTTAATTTGTCATTTTTGCAATTGTTCTGCACTTGTTAAACCGTATGTAAAAGTGGACAAGGATACCTATACAAGAATGTCTATGTCACTTTTGAAAACCCCCAGAACGTATTGCAGGTTGAAAGATATTATTTCCTATTTACTACAATTATTTGGATCTTTAAATGAAGTGGTGGTTTTGCCAGCTCAAAAGCAATGAAATGCAAACTTTCCCTATGTGCCTCCTGTACGTTCATTTTGGTGACAAATATAGAAAACTAAAAACAACTGGGATAGGAAAGATAACTTAAAGCCTATAGCGTGTCCCCCCCTTTTGATATCATTTTTAAATGTTAGGGAGTCACATTTGTGCAGAGGCGTTGTGACTTTCATTTTTTCTAAAGGTAACACTAGCGTATCCTTTCATATGGATCAAGACCATGGACAGCGAACTGATATTAAATCACTGAGCAAAAAGGACTCTAGCAAAATTCTGAGACCTGAGTGGAAGTTTACATTCAAAATATGTTGGAAGTCAAAAACAATCTTTATGATTTTTAAAAGGAATTCGACTGGTAAAATGTGGCATTTCAAAGTTAGTCTACCAAGTTTGAAAGAAACAATGATTATATGTTCAGTTTTTACCCTTTCTCAAATAGAAGAATATATATTCTTTATCCAATTAAAATAAGGTAAAGCCCACCTTTTGGTACTGGTAAATATAAAATTTAAATCTATCAGTTTTAGATGTCGAATGTTTTATATAAGGCCTTGAAACAGTATGGGGATAGAGAAATTTTACCATTTTAGGTTGGCATTGGCTGAATGACACTACAGAAAGTTAAATTGATTTTTATCAGTGACTGAATTTCTAAATGCATAAAATTGGGAAAATTAAATGCCACTTTGATAGACAGGGATAATATGAATGGAGATATAATCCAGCTATTCCTTTTACTCCTGTGTAGGCATTGTACCCTATAATGTGCAATGTAGTGAGCAAGCATTATTTTTTCCAAGAAAGTGACAGATTTTTTCATATTTACTGATTAGATTTGGGGCACAGGATTGCTTCGGTGTGGCTTTGTGCTGGAGATCAGATTATTTTGTTTTGTACCTCGTTTGAATAGTCTTTACTTCTTTACAGAATTAAAATTTATTTAAAACCATTTCATTTGTGGATTACATAACGTTCAAAATTGCTCATTTAAATTTCCAGTTTGATGTGTCTTTTGGCTTATTTCATAACCTGACTTTAGTGTGACCTGTAAAGGCCTGGATAATCATATAAAGGAAAAACAATATACAGGTTAGAGGAATTAAAGTAGCTTATAATTAAAATTAAGTTAAAATTACATCAATTTAAAAGGACTTTGGAGTTTATAAAGAAATTAAATTTTGATCTTTATTCATCAGATTTGGCTATAAAATGAAACTGCAGGTATTTGAGTGTGCAGGTTGCTGGAATGAGATGCTACCTGTATTTTGAAGACACACACATTTTATTTTTAGACAACGTATTCAAAGTAATTGAGAAGAATATGCAATGACATTTTTCCCTGTCCTAATCAGGACCATGGTGAGGTCCCCGTGGTTCACCAAGTGGTGGGCCAGGGCTCTGGTTGGGACGTTGATTTAGGTTGGCATAGAGTCATTGTTTTGAAAGGCGTATTCGTCCAGGAAGGCATTCGTGATAAGATTAAGCATAAACCTAAACCTTGGCCTGGGGGGAAGGAAGGCTGCGGGGTTGAGAAGACAAGATTCAGATTAGCTCTGCTTTTGCTGCTTGCGCACATAATTAAGAGGCGGTCCCTCAGCTGGAGCGTGGGTTCTGTCCGGCCTAAGGTGCTTATTTTCCTGTTACTTGGCCAACCGAGTGTGAGTGAAAAGGAGCCCAAGAGCTTAAATGCGGGATCTAGATGTGTAGACTGGTCTTTGGGCGCTTGTCTCCATGTTAGGGAGAGGCAACTGAGAACGGTGACTTTGGCTTGTTTTGAGGGAGCCTGGGTTTTGACAGCAAGACGGCGAGGGGAGCGTTTGGAGAGGTTGGAAGCTTGACGTCTTAGGGAGCTGCCTGCGGGCACTGCGTTGGCGCCAACGGGTTGTCGGCAAGGGCAGGGCGCTTGCCCTCTGCTGTACCCAGGCTCTGCAATTGGGGGCTGCGCGCCTTCTGCGGCTCTTCGGTTTCAAGGACACAGTGAGCTGCTCAGGACTTTGGGAGCCAACATCTGTCTGACTGGTGACGTCAGCAGCCCGTGTAATCCTCTTGTGCTGAAGGCAGATGCCTTATTTGTTTGGCTGGAGCGAGCCATTAATCCCTAATTCTGGATCAGCAAGCGAGGGGGAAAGACCGGACCGCTCCGACCCACCCCCTCCCTATCCCCACCTCCCACCTTAAAGCACCTTATACCACGGAAGCCTCTCAGCCTCCTCTTTCCTCCGCGAACGCGCTGAGCAGCGATTGAAAACGTTTTGGTCCTCTGCAGGTTTGAGCAGGGCTAGCAGGTCTCTCTCCTTCGGATTTCTAGGGCTATGTGTGTATGTAATTCTCTCTCCCATCGATTGTTTCGATTTTCTTGCCGGTCTTGCAGTTTGCAGGGTCCTAAACCAAGAGGGGTGGAGACTGGAGAGTGCGGGTCTAGCGTGTGGTCTAAGGGAGGGGGTGAGGCTGAGGAAAGGGGGTGCGGAATGCGGGAATGGCTGAGACTGCACAGAAGGACCATCTGCGGACGCGGTTTTCGCGGTTCCAGCTCCCGAAGTCGCTTCTCTGGACACGGCGGTGTCCGCAGCGCGTGGCCCCCTCCTCGGGACTTCCGCAGCCCGGACCTGCACTCACAGCCACAGCGCCACCCCCCTCCCCTAGGGCTGCCTCGCGCTCCGTGCGCTCGGGGTTCTCTCCGCGTCCCGCTGAAGCCTGAGGACGGAGGTCGCGACCGGCCGACTGGGGTCCTGTCCTCCCGTCACCTTGTCTCCCTCGCGTGCTCCCTCCCGCCTCGTGTCCCTTCGCCCCAGCCTCCCCCTCCTCTCTCCCGCCTCCCTAACACTGCGCTTTGATTCTGTTTTTCAGGGGCGCGTTCTGGGGTCTCTGCGCAAGACCACCTCTCAGCTCTCTCTCCCTTCCTCGGACTCTGGAGCGGGAGCGGGCCTTTCCCTTGGGCCGACCACACCGTAGGGGACGCCGTGAAAAGAGCCGTCGCGCCCGCCGCCTCCTGCCCGCTGCGCAGAGGGCTCCGCCCGTAGAGGTCAACTTCCCTCACCCTTTCCTCTCTCCTGCTCGCCTTCCCTCCGCCCGGCCCAGGCGCTTCCAGCCCCCGACTCCGGCCGCAGGCTGAGGAGTGCGAGTCCGCTGCGCTGCCCTGAACCGAAACCCCTTCCGGGCCCAGACCCGAGGTCCGCGCTCCGGGGCAGTGGGGAAGCCTTAGTGAGCAGCCTTTTCTCTCCGCGGCAAACTCGTAGCCAGACCAGATGGGCCGCCCAGCTCTCTCGGGACTAGGCAGGTGCGGTTGAGTTAATTTTTCCGCATTACAAAGAAAGATGACCCAGCCCGCCCTTGGACTCTCTTTTCCCAAAATCTCCCATCCAAATCCGCGGTAACGTTATTGGAGGGCACAGAGACCAGGCATATCTGTTTGTTTATCTTACAGGCACACACACATGTTTGTTTTCCCCTTTATATGCTAGATTTCATCCCCGACAGCAGAAAATGATTGGCGATGGTTCTGACGGAGAGCATGCAATGGCGTGGTTCTTAAAAACCTGCCATTCCTTACAAGTGCCTTAGAAGGGATTCAGGGCAAATCAACTGGGTTAATTGCATTCAGTAAAATAACACAATTACAAAATTAGATCTGTACCAGAGGGGTAATTAACTTGGATCCACGCCGTCATTTGAAAACTAGATTTATAGGCGTATGTATGTTTTTAGGAGTGTGCTGTAAATGGCATGGAGATATATGCATATGTATACGCAGACACACGCATCGTCTACACTTCCACGGAACAGACTAATTAACAGCGGCTCTGGCAGATGTGGCAGAGATGAGCGGAGACAGGAGCTGGGCTTATGAGTTATGACTCTGGGGGTAGAGACTCAGAGCGGAGGGAGGGGGATGGGCAGGGAGAGAAGTGTGGTAGTCGCAGTGGGTCTGATACTTTCCGGATCGAGATCAGAGGCTCTGCCCTCCGTGTTCACAGCGGACCTTGATTTAATGTCATACAATTAAGGCACGCGGTGAATGCCAAGAGCGGAGCCTACGGCTGCACTTGAAGGACACCAAAGCATCTCAGGGTCAGAAAGGGGAAAAGGCAATTGCAGGGAATTTAGAGGGTGATAGGATGAACCCATCCTTTGCCGAATAAATGCCCCCCACCCCCACCCCGGACTGGTTCTAGAAGCAACCTGGGGTTCGAAAGGGAAAAATCTCCTACTCTTCCATTAGAGCCACGGAAATCCGCAGGCAAATCTCTGAAGGGGATTTTAGGGAGGCTTCATTGACAGCTGTCAGGAGAGCAGTAGTTCCCGGCTGTGCAAATATTCTAGAGAGTTAAACCATTTAGAAAGCACTGGTTCTTTCAAGAACAGGTAGTGTGATTGTCTGCTGTCCTAGGCCAAGCTGGGAAAACAAAACAGAAGAGAGAGGTGTAACGTTAAATGGCGTCTTGACCACATTGCGCAAGAAACCTCAAATGAAACGTCCAAACTTTGGAACGATCTGAAGAACACCTGCCGCCCGCATTTCCCTTTGACTTCTCCCTTTTTCTTCCCAATCTCGAGGCGTCCCTGCCTGACTTTAAAACACCAAGATAACTCTCTTATTTTGGCATTGTCGCAATCTCCAAATCGGTCAAAGGAGTGGGATAAGGGGAAAGGACCAGGTCAGAAACTTTAAAATGACTCGGTAAATTAATTTATTTGAAAGCCAGTGAGGTGGACTATGTTGAGGTAGTAGTTCTGCACCACGGCTTTGGAGCCAAAGAAAAATCCAGGCCGAGAAAGCGAGCCTTGATGTCTTTGTTCTGCCTTGGCCTGCAGGGGCTGGGAACAAAGGAGAGGCGCTAAGAGGATGCACCAAAGTGGCCGCGCCCTCCCTGCCGGGCGCTGTCCGCGGTGCTGACCGTGGCCCTCCTCTCTCTCCGTAATTAAACTGGAAAAGCCATAGGACCGTCCCGTCCCTACTCAAAAGAGTAGGCTATTAGGTAATTTGAAAAATAAAATTTAAAAGAGAGAAAGGCCACATACGGCAAAACAATATTTTACTGAAATCGTTCCCTCCAGCTGTTGCCACCCTTGCCTGGTATTCTTTGGTCTTCACTTAGAAATGCACACAAACATTCAGTTTACATATATGGGGAAACCATTTTCAGTTTATTTAGGCCGAAACCTGAATCCTGCCGTGGGCAGGATTGCAAGAAGGAAACTGAGGAGAATGAAGGCTTTATTCTTCTTCTTTCTTAAGTCGTCTTCCTTAAAACAGAAACATAAGGTCCTCAGACGCGGATCTTAGCACAGACTTGGTCACCAAAGGGATGTGCAATGGACGCAAGTGTGGGCCTCGAGACTTAAACAGGAAGGGGTGGTCGGAGACCCACCAGGTGAGACAGGGCAGGAGCCCATGCAGCCTGCCACCTTCAGCCAGGCTTATAGCCCGGCAGCCTTAGTTATTCGGGTCCAGAGGGCTGAGCTCTGCAGACCGCTCGGGTGCGCAGGAGCCTGCTCGGCGCATCCCAGCCGGCGGGAGGCACTGGAGGTCCAGGAGGCCTGAAACCCGCACTGCGGAAAACCCGTCCGCAGCCGCATCCGCATAGCTCCCGCGACCGAAAGAGGCAGGGCGGTTTACTAAATCCTATCCAGTGAAAATTCGCCTTAGGAATTGAAGGTTGGATGGGTCAGTATTGATATATTTTTTAAAATCTTTAAATTTCTCAACCTGTTTCATCGTTCTTAGATATTGAGAGTATTAAATGTAAACAATACAAATTTTAATTCCCCAAGTAATGAATCAAAATGGCAAGGGAGAGAGAGAGAAAGACGGAAAATCAACTAATTCGTAGCCAGCCTGGCTGGCTATTTCTCAAAAGAAATTTCTATGCGTTTGCTTAGGTTTGCCTCAAAATTCACAAACATAAAGGCTGTTAAAATTAATAACGGATTGGACAATAGAGGCTGCAACACCGATTTTGATCCAGATATAAAAATGGGCCATGCATTGAAATGACCCAAAAGAGACATGTTCATTAAGTTATTCTTCTTCTCTCTCTCTCTCTCTTTTTTCTTTTTCTTTTTTTTACACGGGAGATAGATGTATCCTAAGATTCATGAAATAAAGCAGCCCAGTGCAATATCCTCAGAAAGCTGTCTGCTCACCCCCTGCCTCAGGGCGGATTTTATCTGTCTTCGAATTTTAGAACTCTGCAAGTCAGGCCTTTCACATCCATCTATCACTTTGGTTTATATTTAATTTTATCCAATTTGGGAATGGGTAGGTAAAGCACACTGGAAAATAGGGGCTGCTGGCATGACAAAATTAAAGGGTTGTGAGTATTCCTCTTGTGCCAATTAAAAGCAGTTGTTGGAAGCGGAAATGAGTTTAAAGCGTTACACGTTATCATGGCGGCCTTTCTTTCTAATATTCATCCATTTGCGCTGTTTTCCTGCATCCACAACTTGCATAGTCCGCAAAGCACCTATGGTCCAGGGCTGCAAAATCGTCCCGCCTGATTCCGTTAGAATTCATACTACCTCTCAGGAGCAAACCTAATTCCCTCAGCCTAATCCTACCTGTTTGGGACCATCTAAACTCGTCCTTCAGAAATCTTGATCAGTTTAAAATCACTTTCTAAGTAGAACTGAAATACGTGATATGAGAGAGGTTAAAATACTACTTTAAAAAAGGAACACTCAATTTAGTAATTCGGTTGCCTAGATGAAATCGAGTGGCTATTGATCCGTGATGTTTCTAGATTTTTAAGACTATGTACTTTCTATTTCTCTGGAAAATAATCATCCAGTCTGATGCCCATTACAAATTTTCCTGCTATGAAAGAAATTCTATGCGCGGCAGTTTCGCAGTAAAACAACCCAGGCTTCGCAATGGGAGAACTTCGGCGCGGCGTGCCGTGGGAGTCCTTTGACAATCTCAACTTTCATCTGGGTCTGAAATTAAAGCTTCTCGGAATAATTTAGGAACAGCTTGACCCGTTGAGATACTCAACGACAACCCTCCAGGGAAATAGTATGTTTCCTTCCTGGGAACAAGATGCTAGCGCAGTGCACCGGGAGGTATCCGGTGTCAACAATGCCAGAGCGCCCTCTGCTGCCTCAGAGAGGCAGGACACCAGTTACAAAAGCCAGATGGCACAGAGGCAATAAGCGGAGGAAACATTATGCTCTTAGAAACGTTTAATCTGTGAAATTTAAAAGCTCTCATCATATTCTACTTTTGAAAGGGCCACCTGATTTTGATTTTGAGCACTCTTTGGACGATATCTTCTATTCTGGAGGATAATGAAAAGTCAGTGTTTTGAAGTTTTCAGATTATTTCTGTTGGTATATTTCTCCACCCTTTCTCGAATTTTATATGGAAATACGAAATTGCAAATCGGAGTGAAAAACCTTTGTGCAAAACAGGTGAGTGGAGAAAACGTCCTGATTTCTCCAGATAACTAAGCTCTAATAAAGAAAGAAATTTTAATTAAAATAAAGACATTAAGCACATGTTGTTGCATTATTTTAAAAAGATAATTTAAAAAGAATTTAAGTCTCTATATAAGTGTTTTGTTGTTTTGTTTCAACGATTAACCCAAATTTTACTCAGACTTTAAGTTTTGAAATAAGAAAGTGAATTATTTTTTAAAAAGAAGAAAAATTTGCTTCACATTAATATGTACACTATTTTTGCCCTTAAAATCTTTGCAATAAATATATATACACACTCAGCTTGCAAATACTTCTTTAGAAAATAACCCACTCTGAGTAGAAGTAATCAGATATGGTACCAGCATGGACAAACCCATAAGAAAGGTTATTTGCATTAAAAATGAGTTTTTCAGTAGGGAAAATCAATTACCAAGTGAAATACAGTTTTTTTTTTTTTAGGGTTCGAACCCTTTTAAATTTTTATGTGTTATAAGGTTATATCGATTAAAACAAAGGTACTTTTGTAGTAATTCAACAGTATGAATTTTAAGATTGCAGCATGTTTTGAAACACACACTTTTGCCATGAAGACTGTTGTGTATATATCAGTGCTAATGTAATAAAATGCTTCCATTAACTATGTGGTTGTTAAATAAATCTTGTAAAAATAAAGTTCTGTTTATTTTATGATGTTAGAACAAAATAACTGTCTAAAATCAGTTATTTTAATCTTACCTTTTAAATGAAAATGCCTACAAGAATATTAAGCTATAAGATTGCTGAGAAAACTAAGATAAAATTAAAAATTGTATGATTTTGCACTTTGCTATAATTTTAAAAAACGTGTATTGACGAAATGTTAAATCAGGTTAAATATTTGACCAACTATGTCCAGTTCCATATAAATATAGGTACATTTGTCTGCTGAAAGCTCTTTCTCCAAATAATGCATTTACAAATTTATGGCACAATAAGTGAAGAAATAGTATAACTTTAATGTTTTTATTTTAAGCATCCTTTTACAAATTAAAAATATTATTTTTTCTTATAGTTAATTTAAATTTCTTCCTAAATAAATTCATATTTTATCCAGGAGAAAACAAACAGAGTGGCATAATTTTGCTATAAGTATTATAGTTCTCATAATCAATTAAAAAAACAACCTCTAGGTAAATAAAATATAAATTAAAAATGAAAATAAAATGCACTAAGTTCGTGGGTGGAAGACATGAACATCACTTTTTCCTATTTTAAAAACCATTCGATGTATTCTTTAAAAAAAGAGAGAGAAATGACAAAAAAAGAAAATAAAAAAATAGAAGAGAAGCAACTAAAAGAGCTTCTCAGATGTCCAATAGATGTTGCCCAAAGCAAAAAGCCTGCTCTAATATGTGTTATTCAAATTTGCATGTAAGGGTTTTTAACCTTTCTTTATTTTATATTTGTACAGGGTAACATATTGTAACTGAAACACTCTTCCTAATTTTTTCTGGCTAGGAAAAACCTATAGAAACTTTCACTTCCATAGGAGTAATATTTATCTAAACAGTATATTTAGGGAAAGCACTAATAAAACACAAGCAACTAGTTACCGATGCTTTTAGGGAGTAACCATAATAATAATTGTGCACTATCTTAATGAAATTAATACAGAATTTAATATTTGTGGACCACAAAAAAGCCCTAATCATGGACCTCAGATTTGAAAGAACAGGCTTTAGCATAATGTGTATCTTTTCAGTACTCAGACTCAGCTGCCATTGCGATTTCTATTAACTGCTGCTAAGTAACTAATATACTGTACAAATATGACTGAGTAGGAATTGAAAATAAAGTGCTTTAAGAAGGAATAAAATTGGGATGTCAATAAATCAGAATTGATTATCTTTAAGATAGAAGGTTAGTAGTTACAAACTGCAGGGAAAATATTTACATTGATGAACAAATCTCCAGGAAAGTAAAAAAGTTCAGATGCTGAATGCTACCAAGGCAAAAGAGAGTGAAATGGGAAGAAATTAAATATTTGAGACACATAAAGAAAGAACGAAGAAGCAGTTTGACTTCAATTTTGTTTTTAATATTCCTGTAGATGTTTATGCAGAAAAACATTAAGGAATTCTTTGTTGCCATACGTCATAATTTTGATCTTGTTGAATTAAGAAGGACAGGGAAAAGTTGAAAAACAAACAAGCAAAATATTAACTTACTATTCAACTCTTATGGATTGGCAAGGCAGAATTCTGTTTTTCCTTTCCCACTTGCTGGTCAAGGAAAGTATTTTAAATATAATTTTATACATGGTATGGTTGTCTCCCCTTAGCCTCGGTTTGCTTTCTGTGGTTTTAGTTGCCCGCAGTCATCTGTGGTCTGAAAATATTACATGGAAAATTCCAGAAATAGACTATTCATAAGTTTCAAATTTCATGCTGTTTTGAGAGGCATAATAAAATCTCACACCGCCCAACTCCATCCCACCCAGGATGTGAATCATCCTTTGTCCAGCATCTCCAGGCTATATGTAGCTACCCCTTAGTCACTTAGTAGCCATCTTGATGATCAGATCTACCGTAGATGCAGTAATATCACTCAGTATCACCTATGTTCAAGCAACACTTGTTTTGCTTATAATGGCCACAAAGTTCAAAAGTAGTGATGTCGGGAATTCAGATATGCCAAAGAGAAGCCGTAGGTACATCCTTTAAGAGAATAGGTGAAAGTTCTCAAATTAGTAAGGAAAGGAAAAATATTGTATACTGAGGTTGCTAATATCTAGAGTAAGAATAGATCATCTATTTCTGAAATTATAAAGAAAGGTAAACTTATGCTAGTTTGGTTGTCGGTATTCAAACTGTAAAAGTTACGGCCATGGTGCATAAGTGCTTACTTAAAATGCAAAAGGCACTAAATTTGCAGTTGGAAGACAAGAACCAAAGCATGTTCTGATTGAAGACAATCAAGTTCAATGCTATCTGCAGTTTCAGGCATCCACTAGGGGTCACAGATGCATCCTCTGCAGAGAAGTGGGGACTACTGTCTAAATAATAGAATGACTATAACATAGCATTTGCTGGGTAAATATCTTTCTTCTGTTAATTTGTTTGAAGAAAAAACAGGTGAAAAAGAAACTAGGCTTAGGAAAATGTTTCTTACTGATTTGAATGTTCTAAGTGGTAGTGACAATGTACTTACTTAGACAAGATACTTAACTTGAACTCAGTCACAATGCTTCTCAGGAATTCCCAATACTCAATGTTACTGTGAAGAGTGGGAGTCCCAGGCTAAAGTGATAAGGACTATATACCTTGGGCAAGGTCAATTTAAAGGTTACAAAGTTTGGGTTGCTATGAAAACATTAAATAAAGAAAGGTGTTCCCTTGCCCAGAGGTATGTAGTGTCAGTTTTCCAAATCAAAGAATTTCTCTTTTGCCTGGACATGCTTGGCCTGATTTCACTTTCTCGATTCCCAGAATTCGGGTATAGTCATTATGTTTTTTTGTTGTCTTGATAATATCACATAAATAGAAACTGGCTACAAGAATGCCAAGGATGCATTCTTCAATATGTGATTTTTACAACCCGGTATGTTTAAAGAAAGGGGCTTTGATTCTATGAAAGGATTATTTTTACCTAGCTTTTCAACTCAGAAAGCACAGATACTTATAAATGCCCACTAAGCATCAGGAAGTTGTTTTAGTTGGATGAGAGAAGGAGGGGTGTAGTGTGTGTATACATAAATACATGTATATGGAAAGGAATATTTATATTAGAGATTATAGTTAACATTTAAAACCTGGTTGTAAAAAAAAATAAAACCAACTGTAGCTATGGCTTGGACCTATCTCTTTTGTAGTTACCTTCTTATTATCAGATAATTTACTTGGTGGAATTGCCTGGTACAAGAGGGTTATTAATAAAGAATCATTAAAAGTGGCTAGTTCATTCAGACTATTCTCCATACTCCTGCTGTTATTATTGCAATAACTTTCTGCAGTAATTAACATTTTCTAAGTCCATGAATGCCCTTTCAACGAATAAAATTTTTCTACATTTTCTTCCTACCTCTCGCTCTCTCTGCTTTTATTATTTTAATTGATGATAAAACCCAGTAAGGTAAGTCATTAGTTAGACCAATAACACCAAACATACCAATCACTCATAAATGTAGGACCCAAACTTATACCACAGAATATATATGCGTGTGTGTGTCTGTGTGTGTGTGTCTCTGTGTGTGTGTGTGTGTGTGTGTGAGTGTGTGTGTGTGTGTGGACTTGAATTGATTTTTCTTTTAACTTCCCCTTCTTTTCATGGTAAATAACTTCTCTCAGATTTCCAAAGATAAAAACATAGATTCATCCATTCATTTATTCACTGTTTCAGTGCTTAGTAGGTGTCAGACTCTGTTCTTTGTGTTAAATATTCAATAGTGAATGAAATTGATGTGATTTCTATTCATATGGAGCTTATAGTCTTTCTCAGTGTTAAATTTTCTTCTCTCTTGAACTTACTTTTTATAATTCATGCCTTTTTATCTTTAAGTGCTTCCATGTCACTAATCGGAGTTTTCCTCAGAAGAACAGATTTGTATTTTGCTATTCTGGGATAAGCAAGACCAATATATTTACATTTTTCTTGCAGATCCCACATCCTCATATCTTTGGAAACAATGAATGCTTTTTGCTATTCTCTTTCAAATTTAAAAATCAATTGAGTAAAATATTAATATATGCTGACGTAATATTGACTATGAAGTATTAACCTCTGTCTTGATTGTCGTTTATTAGTCATCCTTGAATTTTGTGTTTATTGATTATAAGCATTTACTTTTATTGTGTCATAGATTTTGATTTCAGATGTAATTTTTACCACATAAATGCCATCCAAACTCTGTAATTTGGTTCTTATCCTTCATATATACATTCTAATAAGCTGTAGCTTTGTCCCCATCTATTTTTTTTCTTTTTTGCTGTTTGTTCACTTTCTTTTATTTTAATGAGTGATTTTTTCCAATTATCAAGATTCTTTTCAGTTTACCCTTTTATTTTTATATAGGACCTGAAATTTAACTAACTTAGGTCAATGAAATCATTAATTGGTTTTATTGGATTGATTAGTTGTACACATCTAATTTAGTTATTAAACTGGTCCTAATAACTAGACTTACTTCTTCATTACCTCATTATTTCAAATGTTTAAAATAAACATCAAATCAACTAAGCACTCAAAAGCCTGTACCAAAATATGCCCACAGATATGATTTCAAGTTCGTTTTAAATCAATTTTATTAGCTGTGAAGTTTTTAGATTTATGTCTTTACGAAAAAAGGTTTTAAATATCTTCCTCATCTATTTCTCAGAACTGTTGGTCACCAACTTAGCCAAATCTTTGAAAGTGGCTGGATATCTCTGTCAGATTTTTTCAGGCAATTACAGATGGTATGTGTATGAAAGAGGTTAAACATGTTTCCTGTAAGTTTTGATTACTTAACTTATCAAAATCTTTGAGGATGAGGACTTCTCTAGCTTTGCAATGCAATTGGTATAATATACAAATAATGTACTAACATTGGATGCTGGAGATTTGTAGACTGAACTTTGACTTTAATTAGCTGAGTAATTTGAATTACTTTATTTCTTCCACTAGATTTTAGTTCTATGTGAACTCAATTAGTGACTCTCCATTATGTGCAATAAGAATCACCTGGGGAGCTAGTTTATAAATTTAGGTTTTCAGGTCTCATCCTTGAAAGTTCAGTTTCAGCAGGTCTCAACACATTTAAACAAGCACCTCAGGGGGTTCAGGCACAATTGATATACATTTGAAGAAACTTGGATCAGCTTTCTAAGCAGTTTCTAGCTCTAAACATTTTGACTTTAAAGTAAAGAAAATTAATAATTCAAAGATAGTGAATCTGATCACTAGATAGGCAGACCCAGAAAGAATTGGTATTGGAGAATACCAATTGAAGAATTGGAGAAATCTTGGTTATAATACACAGAACGCTCAAGTTCGTGTTCTCAAAGAAGTCAATGCCAAGATAGGGTTAAGAATACATTCAGTTTATTAGGAAAAATACATATGTGAGAAAAAATAGGGACGCCGCAGAATAATCTGGGAGATTTGTGAGACTGTAATGCAGAGTCTGATCTCTATGAAAGAGAAAGGCAGGGAAGGTGTGGTGTGAGGGTCTTAGATTAACATGAAGTCTAAGGAAGGTTTGTCGAGGTCACCAGGAGGTTCTTAACCATGAGTTGGCTGTCAGGAGTCCTAGGTCTTCCAAGAATATGCCTTCTCTAGTATCTCTACCATAGTTAGTCACAGGTTAGAAGTAGTTCATAAGAAACATTTCCTCTGAACAAATATAAAGATGGATTTTTACAGCACAGGGGTTTAGTCCCTTGGTTAATTACATGCCCTCTATTTACAGATCTATGAGGTATGTTCTCACAGCTACCACAGAGAGGCAAATCACTTTTAATATCAGTGTCAGTTGCTGGGAAACTTAACAGATATTCAGATATTATCACATAAAAAAATCCAGATTTTATCTGAACAAGATCAACCATCAATAGAAGATGAGAGTGATTTGAGAAGTATAAAATAATTACTTTGATCCCAAAATGTATTTGTGGTAATGGGCTGTTATCCTGTGATATGAACAAGTGGTATCCTATGAACAACCCCCAAGTCTCACTGGTTTAAAATAACAAAGTCCAGTGTCTTGATCATACTACTTACTCCATATAGACTGGAGGGGAGACTCTGTTTTGGTATTTCAAGAAGTCCAACAGAGTAAGGCTTCACTATTTATAGATGCCATAATTGCATAATCTCCAATAATATGTTAAAGAAAGAGAAGACTAAAGATTCAAGTATGAATTTTTACAACTTCCATTCACGTTTTATTGTCTAGAATTAGTTACATGGCTATGCAGAAAATTGGAATCTTCATGTATCCAGAAGTTGAAGAGAATAAGCACTGGTGAATAGTGATGTTTACCAAAATATGACCCCTTGCTAACACTGTCACTGGCATATTGTGGCTGACTACATCATCCCTAAGAATCCTGCAACTCAGAAATCTGGTGTGGCTAAAATAAAACCTTGGTTTAATGCTTTGTGTATTGTTTTGAAAGCAGTGAAGCATGGAGGACAGGGCTTAAACAAAAAGTCAATAAATCTTTTAAACTAAAAATAGACACTTTCTCTGAATTGTTGTATGATTTTGGAATTTTTCTTGTATTTCTGAGCCCCTCTTTTCTCATTTTAATACTGAAAGGATGGAATTTACTATCCAAAAATATACTCCAGAGTTCAGTTGGTTCTGATAATAAAAGTAACATTAATAGCAATAGAAATACAACATCCTCTAGTGAATGTAGAGTAAGCTGCTGAGGAAAGTGCTTCATTTTCATTCCACATGTAGGAATATTGTTCTAAGACTGAATTCTGGGGATCATCAATTTCTCTCAAAATATTCATGATATTTTGTAGATAAAAGCCTCTTTGGGATGCCTAGGAGAGCATGCCCAGCATGCCTAAGACGCATGCACTAGATCCTCATCCTTTGAATGGATAATACTGAGACACATTCTGTCCAACTCCTCACAGAGTTCCAACAGGATCAAGCTTAAAACATTACCAATTCACAAAAGCACCTTTGGATTTTCCCTACCCATCCCTACCCTCATTTCAGTTCCCTGGGACCACTCTCAAAAACACGTCCTTGTCTTGGTCAGTCATCCAAAGGGAAAACCTAGGGTAAGACAGCAGAGTAATCTCAGTCAAATAAGAGAATAGAGCATCAAAGATGGCAAGGGTCTTAAATGATTTTAGGTACAACCTTTATCCAGTGTATGGTTCCTCTCTGAAGTCAGTTTCTACTTCTTGAAAGAACTCTTCATAGGGTTATCTGGTCCTTCTATAGCAACTGCATATGCTGAACTAAGAAGCTGGTTTCATGAGAATATGGAGAGTTTAGCATAGTCAGGGAGGCTCCAGTTAGAACTGAGAAACTCCAAAGTTTTGATCTGATCCAGTTTTCTCTAGCTGTGCTAGAAGGATGTTGAAAGAAAGCACTGAAAGGATCCAGGGTACGGCAATTCTGTAATGCAGTTCTGTACTCTTCATGTGCTAATTTGATAACTGATAATGTATATCAATAAGAAAAAGAATAATGTGCATCAAAAAAGAAGAATAAAAAGCATAAGATACTCCTAAAAATATAGATGCCTCTATATTTAGTAAATGGAGACACATATGATAAATATATGCTACATATATTTGGTAAATAGATAAATAAATAATAGCTCTAAAGTATAGCATAGACGTACTTCATAGTGCTTCCTGAACAAGCGGGGGCACTGTCAAACACAGAAGCTCTGACTTTCTTCTTCCCTTTTCTCTCTGACCAATTGCCCTGGTACGTATACTGGTTGTCTGCTGCTGCTAGGCCAATAATACTTCAGGATATCATAACTGTGCTATATTGAAGGCATCCAAGCTACACTGAAGAACAATAAGGAAAACTGAGGAACATTCAGAGACATACCACCTGCAAAAGGCCAAGAAAGTGTAGAAAATCCAGCACTTATTCCAAGTGCACTATCCTCTATTTAGATGTGCATAAAATTTAGTAAATGATTTTTGATCTATCTGGGGAGGCATTCTTTAACTATGTATTTATTTAATGAAGCGTGACTATGTTCTTAATAATCAGATTATAATCAGCAGATTTAAAATTAACTGGGTCTTGTTAGATGGTATATATCCCTCTTTAGCATTTAATTACAAAGCAAGGTATAAATTCTATATAATTTAATGCATAGCAAAATACCTATATAAAAAAAACCTTCAAAATATGGTTCTAGCTTCAGGAGAAGATTCTATTAGCCTTTGTTATAGAGGGCTGGTATGCAATGACTTCTTATTGAAATAGGTGTATTTCATTTAAAATATTCAGCAATTTTTCAGAGTTAGTTAACACAACCTGCAATATCTAGACTGAAAAGAAACTGTGGATTCCTCCAATTAAAGTTGTTTAAGGTTCATCATATGTGAGTTTGTCATCATACTATCACATATGATAGCAACAATAATAACCCATATTCAAATAATATTTTATTTTTTTAAATGATCTTTCCTGCTATTTACCTTCCCACTTTCATTAAGATATGAGAATACTGAAGGAGAATGTGATTCAAATTAATTTACATGTTTAATTCAATGATACATGCTAATTAATTTAATAACTAGGAAGCCAGCTTTTATGTGGCTGATAAATACGTATTCTTATGCATTTCTGTCTAACAACTCACACTGGTGCTTTTATGACCCTTTATCTTGGACTAGTCCCATATCTAAATAATGTAGATGTGAGCATGACATTAATTCTCAGACTGAAAGTAATTCATACAAGTAACTATAATATACTTCATAGTCAATTAATAATGATATAATAGTCCATACACAGTGTCCTCTAGCAAGCATAGTTTTAAAACTCTATAAGGTAGTAAAATCCATGAACAGTTTCAACCCTGCTGTTTTTGATATTCAATCGTCAGCAATTTGTCCATCAGGGTAAGGTGAAAGATGCCAGAAATTCTGCAGGTGCAGGATTGCCTAGTTTTCACCGCATTTCCACACATGAGGGTTATAAGCCCCACAACTGTGCTGTGAAGTATTATTCTCTCATTATGCAAAGTAAGAAACAGTGGCTCTCTGGGACACAACAGCGGCAGAATCAGAGCTGGAGCTCATGGCTTCTGATGCAAAATCCACTGCTCTTTCCTCTTCCCATCCCATGCCAACTTGGAGCTTCTCACTGGCTTGAGTCCAGGCTTCACAACGACCTCTTCTTGCCAAGAGACAAACTGAGTAGCATATTCATAACGGGTCCGTGCATCTTGGCTTTTGTGTTTGTGAGGCAAGGTATCACCCTTACTTCTGATCAGGTACTGAATACTATGTTTCTTATGAAAAGTAATCTCCATAAGAACTCAAAAATATAATTGAGTTCCCTTGGAGCATAATTATGTTGCAGAAGCTTCTCTGAATATTTCTTCCAAAGGAATATTAATGAGTAGCATAAGAATGTCTTTCAGCCATAGGCATAGTTTTCCTCTTCTCTTTTGTGGATCAGTTTAGGGCTGTAGAGAACTGAAATGGAGTGAAACGGAAACTCAGAGACATGCAGGGAGTAAGTATTTGGACTTTTCATTTAATTTCATTGTGGAGTCAACAGACAGTAGCAAAATAAATACCTTCATCACTGCTTTCCAATAGTCACATTCTTTGGTTTATACTTGATAATCTACAGATCAGTCTTGCTTGCAGGAAACTCACAGCTTGACCTATGACTAACTGGCCTTTGCTTCAAAAAGTACATTTTTCATACACAGCACATTTTAAAATTGCATCTGCTAGATTCACCATCACAAAGTCACACTCAGAGAATAAATAGTGAAAGTTGCTATGTCTGGGAGTTGGAATACTTTTAAACATAAGTTATGACACAGAGCCAACCTTCCCATGTTATTCCAAGCCCATCTCTTCAAAACATGAACAAGGTCTGTGCCACTGACTTTGGTATTTTTTTTTTCCACTGTCTACCTGGAATGCCTTTCTTCCCACCTCTCTGCCTATCTATAGCCTACCATTCCATCAACGCCCTGATTAAATTTTATTTCTTCAATGCTACACTTCCAAGACTACATATTTAACTTTATTTTGAGAATTACAGAATTTAAGGCTAGTAAAATGCATTCTGGCACCTATGCGTATTGTAAGCTTGTGTACTTACAACAGAGCCTAGCACTCTTTTATGCATATCGTAGGCATTCAATGAACACTCACTGAATTTTTTCAGACTCACAGTGAATTAATGAGCACATATAATTCTCAGTGTCTCTTTTGATTGTGGTTAAATCTGAAGTAATAATAACTATTTGTTATTATTGATTTATTACAAGAAAACAAATCCTTTGGGACCCCAGAGTTTTATAAGATATTCCTGCCAACAACTGGGAAACAATATTTACAGAATATCTAAGTGTGCATTACCTTCCCCACCTCCGAAATATTTGTTTATTTCTCAAAGAGAGAGCTCCCTAAGTCCTTGCTAAGAGAGTCCTCACACCACCACTCAGCCCCTCCCCATCTCACGTGGTACACACCCATGGACTCTTCCGCTTTGTAGAACATAAAAGAGTAGGGGTGTTTTAATTGAAAACTTGGGCTCACATCCTAGTCCCATCACCTTCTAGCTGCGTGAGCTTGAACAGCTTACTTGATATCACTGATTCTCAATTTCATCATCTGTTAACTGGGGACAATGGAACTCCTCTACAGTGTTTGAGAGTGAAATGAGATTGTGTATGAAAAGCATCTGGCCCAATGTCAGGCATAGAGCAAATTTTAAAGGAATGTTGATATCTTGTTTCACTCTCACTTCTCCTTTTTCCTCTAACGCCTTCTTTCCTGGCCTTTTTCTTCTTATTTTACAATTTAGATCTTTCTCTTCTGTCATGCAGTGTCCCACTCAGGTAGGGTGATGGTATGTCCAGGAAAGGGAGAGGACAGGGAGGGTTAGAGAAAGCTCACATAGGAGCGCTGCCAGTGGCTGTTTCGCCTGGTCCAGGTTTCATAAAAGCACAAAGAATGCTTTACAAAAAGCCGACTGCTGGCAACTGCCACAAGGTTGAGGCTCTCAAGACTTCTACATGAAAAAGAAATATTCTATATATATCTCCTCTATCCCCCCAATAGTGGCATTCAAATCCAAAGAAGCCATTGTGAAGATATTGCATTTTT